>CM068375.1:51755792-51968292 GCA_034769895.1 Magicicada septendecula | reverse complement strand
GTAGTTTACCTGCTACGTTTTGTGTTTTAACAAGGGTATTTTCTATGGCAAACGATAACAGCCGCAAATTCAAACAGAATCAAATAATATTTTGCATAAAGCCCTGTATTGTAGAGTTCTCAAGACCTATTGGTGTTGGTGAAGATCGGTTAAGGGGAAGGGGTAGTTTACCTGCAACGTTTTTTTATCAAGTGTAATTTTCTATGGCAAACGATAACAGCCGCAAATTCAAACAGAATCAAATAATTTTTTGTATATGTCTCTGAATTGTAGAGATCTCAAGGACTTTCGATTTTGGTGAAGATCGGATAAGGGGAAGGGGTAGTTACCTGCAGCCTTTTACGTTTTAACAACGTTCAGTAAAGTACTTGAAAATTCATTTAAACTTTTTGAAACAATGGTAATTGTTAAAAATAAAATAATTTTGTCGCCAGGCAATAAAATTATAATTTTTTCATTTTAATGTAAATCATGTATGAGTTAATAGTGTAATGGATTAATTTACACTCAAAATGTACAAACAGAAAATTTTGTTACAAACGTCAATATCGTTCGTGGCTGGCAAGCATATCTCAGTTATGTAATGTTTACGTTTCCATTTTATTATTATGACTACCGCAATAAAAAGGCAGGGAAGACACACACACACACACACACACACACACACACACACACACACACACACACACACACACGCACGCACGCACGCACGCACGCACGCACGCACGCACGCACGCACGCACGCACGCACGCACGCACGCACGCACACACACACACACACACACACACACACACACACACAAATTCGTGTTATTTCTGGCCTCACTCATGTTTATTTTCTTACATTTGCACGCTTTTTAAATGGTAAGTGCCGAAACCCATGCCAACATAACGCGTGCAAGTCGAAAAAATGTCCAGCGAGGATAGCGATTTGCTTCCTGTGGATCGCTGGGCAGTGTAACTGCACGTGTTTACAGAGGAACGATTCATAGACAGACTTTTCGTCTTTAGGGAATGAACCCTCTGCAAGATGCCGAGGGTCCATGAGTGACTTCGGAGCGCTCCTTCTTTTTCGCGTGTTTGTTCTGTGAAACATACACTGTAGATTCGCAGCTTTACTCTAAGCAACGCTCAATAGGAAATGTTAAAAAATTTTGTCCACGGTGTACCCTCATACACACTAAACCTGCTCTGAGTTTTAATTACGGACATCATAATATTAAAACTTTGGAAACTTGAGCACTACTTAATGGAGATCAATCATTAACTTATACAAGCCATTAATTTTATGCATATTTTTTATATATATGTGTACAACGTTATCGGCAACAAAGAAGTAGTTTTTGTTAAAATTCCTTCCCAGGATATTTGGCCGTAGTCCAATGTTTTCTACAAAACCAGACGTTTCGGCAATGCCATCGACTTCCATCATCGGTGAAAATCGAGTGCGATAACGTGAGGTGGTATACGTTAGTGACCACAGTACTGTCGTTAAGGCTGAAGCAGTAAGTAGAAAGAAGTAGTTTCTATGGTAATATTTCATTTCGAAAATGATTTTAAATATAAATCTAAGAATATGGAAGTCATGTATGGTTCTCCATACCGATTTTTTAAATCAATAATAAGAGTAAGAAATTTGAAATAACAAAGTTATAGGTTGTTACTTTGATGTTTAAAGACTGCTTATATAGGCTATGCTGTGCTGATTCACTTATCAGTTGTTTTGCTGTGATGGTCTGGTGCAATTTGTATGTCTGTTTGGTTGTTAAAATTGTGAACTTGCCAGTTTTCTTGACATTACTCAAGACAGTGAGTTGTCTTAATCAAGTTAATGAAGTTTATAATTGATCACCTTGTGATTGCCCAAGAGATAAAATTGTGGTCCAGCAACTTGATGATATTATGGACTTGTTTCATTCTAATAAGTGTGTTTTTATTCATAATATGGAAAATCATTTCAAAAAGTATAGTGTAATGTCTTTTCAAGGAAACCTCATGTTGTGTTGTTTCAAATCACTTGCCATGTGAAACAATTTGTCAGTTTTTAGCATTTTGAATAGCATGAAACCAAAAAGTTACTTAACACGAAAGCAAACAGTCAGTAGGATATCATATTAGACCAACTACCTAGACGTGACCAAACTGATAAGTTAATTGGAGGTGAGTAGAATAGTTTGTAGTAGGCTAACACAAGCAATGATGTAGTTAGGAGCGGCTCTTGTGAGGAGGGGAGGTGAGACTAGCGTGAAGATTGGACTCCCCAGACTCCCCATTTTCCTTGGAAAACAAAAAAAAATTAGAATTCTGTCCATATAATGTTGTAAATTCTCGAAGTTGATACGACTTCATTGATACCTACTGACTTGTGGTTATTTCTGAATTTATAATACACTAATTGCCAGTAACATTCTGTTGGGTTATGACATTTTAAAAATCGTTGTAAAAGCTACTTTTTATTTTAGAATGTACACTTTCAGACTTATCAAAAAACAGAAATAAATTTTTTTTTATTATATTTTTCCATTTGTAGTCATATTGCTACCTTGGAGCAGTGTCCAAAAACACTAATTTTCAGGAGAGTGATTTGAAAGTTTAGAGTTTTTTGTAGTGGATATAGGGTAGTTCTGCACCAAGTTAATTTATGGTGATGGATATAGCCTAATTCGTTAATTATGTAAAATAAATAGTTATTTTTAAGATTGGACTTACATTACTTCAGCATTCAATAGGTACATAATGACAGAATGCTCATAAAAACAAAACAAAAAAACTGTTGAATTTGAATGTAGGCTAGTTTTGCTAATTATATGGCATAATTTCCTTTTGAGGGAGAAGAGTTTTGAATTTCTTCTGCTATTTTTCATCATTGGGGAAAATAAGTATTAAGTATTATACAGGGGCCAGGGTAAAAAAGAATATGGTTGTAGTATCTGACAGATATGATTGAAAATCAAGTTGTTTATTGTAAGTTTGGAAACTTTTTGAATTGTGGGATGCTGTTCAGAAGAGACGTGTTACAGAACATTGATTTTACTAAGCACCTATATAGATACTAAACTGAACTGATCATCAGTAGGCCTAGTATCAATTATGGAAGATATTTTTAAGAATTGGGCCATGTCAAGTGTCAACTTTTACTTAATTTGAAATTTTATTTTCCCCACTATCCTAGTAGAACTAAGGAACCTTTTGTAAATACATAAACGGAAAAACATACATACATGCATTTGAAAATGGAACTTGAAGCAGTTATTTTTAATGTTGCCGTGCCCCCAATTCCGAGAAATTGTTTCATTCATCTTATTTATATTTCTTTCTAAATATTTTTTGGAGGACAGTTAGAGAAACACTGGCGTAAACAGTACCTGTGACATTTGTTCAGGTTACTGCAGATATTGTGACAATGTAGCATAATTGTGTCACGGTAAACGCAAACTGTGCTTTTACTCTTATTAATTGCATAACTGTATGAAACGATTTGCACTAAAACCATTGAACAGAAAAAAACTAACTTTTTATAAATTATATTTTAAATAAACCTTTTCAATTAGGGTATCTAATTATTTTGTCATTTTTTAAAGAGTTTATAATTTTTTAGACTCTCCCGTCTAACGTTTTTTAAGATTAGTAATTAGCCGTAACTTAAACAAAGAGTTTAGTTTCTTTCTTTCTTTTTTTTTACAGGAGATGAGAAAAAGCTACATAAAAAATATTTGTGGGGAGGATGTACTTTATTGTAATTTTTACCAAAATTACAAAACAAAATGTTCTTAATATTGTTCTGGTTTTCGGTTTCCTTGTTTTCTTCTCTTGTATTCTTTTTTCTTCCTTTTTGTTTTGTGTTACACAATTTCTGCCTTCTTTTGGTGTCATTTTTTTTTTAGCTTCTTTTACTGTGTTCTCATCGATTGTTTCAACCACTTTCTTTACTTATATAACTTTTAATCCACATAGGTTAACAAATTTTATACATTTTTTCACAATTTAATGTTGTTTCTGAAAATCTGAAAATTGTTGAAATAGAAAAAAATGAAAAATTTTAAAAATGTTGGTACCTGTTTTAATGTATCTTAATACATTCTTCAATAATGTAGACCTACTTGTATGTTCATCATATAATAAAGTGCTGGGTCCTAATTTGCTGGCCATGATCATTCCTGTGTGTAATTGGTAGGATCAAGCAGTTCTGTAGAATGTTAGTGATAAGTATGCTGGTATTTCTTACCAGTATTTGGGATATTCATTCCATTGGCCCCCACTTTGAAGAAGGCTGCTGCAGAAGCCATGAAAGTGTCAGTAGGTAGGCCTAATAGAGACATTGTTTTTAATGACCATGAAAACGGCCGGGGTCCACATAGTGGGAATCATTATTGGTTAGGCTGTTAGGCCGTGGTCTAGAGTCTGTGCTGACAGACGTTTCGGCCTCGCCATTGGAGGCTATCATCAGTGCCAAATAAACAGTCTCCTACCTTCTCACTGGGATGAATTGGGAGACACCATGCAGGTTGTTACCGACACTGATGATGGCCTCTGGTGGTGAGGCCAAAACATTGTCAGCATAGACTCTAGACCACGGCCTAACAGCCTGGTCAATAATGATTCCAATAAATCCAGAAGTTTTAAATAATAACGTAAGCACATTACTTTGTAAAGAAACTTAACCTAAGGCCACTCTGCCCATGTTATTTGACATAAAAGACGACGTGTGTATGTGTGTGTTATTTACAGGAATGTGTTAATGTTCAAGAGTCAGAACAGCTTGAGAGGTGACTATAACCAACATAAATTCACTGTCATGTGAAAATGATAGTCTGAAGATAAACCCCATTGTCATGGTTTGTTATCAGTTACTTCCTGAGGTTAACCAGAAACCCATGTAAACCTAAAATAATAAAAACCTACAGCTGTACTGGGTGTGTGTGGGGGGGGGCAAGGATAAAGGCTTGCACCTTGCATTATTGTTCAGAATGTATAATTTTTCTCTGTTTGGATAAGTTTTTTCTGTTTCTTTATTGTATTCTTTTTTTTCCTCATTACATACTCTTCCTTTTATAATATGTCATATCTACAGGTTAACACACATGGATATGTTAATTGAAAATAATAGAAGAAATTAAGAAATTTGAATATTTTGGCAAACAGCAGAATTTGTTTCTTTGTTTATTTGAAAGTATGAGAACTTTTAACCCAAATGCCATTTGAATAATCAATTAAAATAATTGTTACAAAAACATTTTTTACAACGTTATTGTTATTAAAAATGTATTTTTTTAGTTTGATAATTTTTTAATATTATCCGTGCTTATTGTTTTAAAAGTAAATGCAAAACCTTTTAACGCGCGTGAAGAATGTAACGAAAATAAAACTTTTATTCTGTTTGATAAGTCATTAGTGCATAAGTCGTCTTCTGTATGAATTGTCTTGTACACAATTTGTAAAGAAAATTAGTTTGTTGCTTTAAATTGTGTTTTTCATGTTTCATTTGAATTTTAGTATTTAATTCAGAGTCTAAATTTTTTCAAGTGGAATATCTTTGAATTTACGTATTTTTGTTATTATACAGACCAAAACTTTTAAAATGCAAAGTAATACCTGATTCAGTGTTTTTAAAGTGTGACTTTTTAAACTCCTGGTTGAAAAAAATGTGTATGTTTATATCATTTGAATGAAAATAAAAGAGAACCAGACCTATAAAATCCTCCGTGCCAAGTGGTATCAAAATTATTGATCAAAATATTTTAATTTTAAAATATATCAGATAAAATACTTTTTGACTATAAGTTTTGATCCAGCTGCAGTTTGTTGTATAAACTTTTTTACAATTTTTTTTTTATGATGAATTATTTCAGCAGAATACAAATATGTACGCCATATGGCTCAAGTTTGCCAAACATCTCTTTGTTTCCTATACCTTCTTGGTGTCACAAGAAGTTTAATATTATTATTATTCTCATCATTAGAATGTGCAGTCCCTGCAATTATTTACTATATAAAATCATTATGTGGTCAACAAAAGATAGAATTTTTCAGAACAGTCATTAACTGTAAACTTTAATGTTGTTTACATTTATAGTTTGGTTGAATTTGTTTGACTGTTTTCTTCAAATACTCTGTTACAGTTGCCTGTGGTAAATATCATACCGTACTAGTGACAAAAGATGGCGCTGTGTTTTCCTGCGGAAACAACGACTATGGCCAGCTAGGGCACAGCAAAGCACGCACTAGATTGGGTAAGTACACTGTTTACAGTGATTGTTTTTCTTTGTTAAGGCTCATAATAGAGAAGTATCATAACCTACCCAAGTGTCATTGTAGTATTACAGAATAATTCTCCGATTCAGAAAACATCTTGTCAGAGCAAAGATTTGAAACTTTGGATTCTGTCCATTTTAGCCTGGCTGTAACAGTACAATTCTGGCCCTACTGTGTTTTGGGGAATAATCAATTTAAATTGTATTTTTATTCAAAGTCATATATAAGAAACTAGTAAAGTTTTATGAAGGTTTGCAACTACGCAATATCGAGTGGACAGAAATTGCTTCAAGGTCGGGAGTATACGTCCAGAAACAACAGCATCATTTTGCCATACTAATGTGTCAACAAGCTGCACCCATGTATACGTCATCCAAAAGTATGCAAAAACATAATAAATGCGCCTGTAAACAGCAAGGCGTGGAACTCGACACAAAGAAACTGGTGACGTAGTTACTCCCCACCTTGGAATTGAAGCATTGCAAATCGTTCTCAGTCACGCTCCAACAGTAAAGCCGGCCGGCTGCCTATCTAAATTTTATAAAACTAAGTCTCGGACGTTCGCCTGTAGAATGTAAAAGTGAAGTATTTTGTATAAGATGAAGTAACAGTTCAACGTTATTAACATGTAAAACGTAAACACAAAGTTTGGTAAAGTTTTAACATCTATTAGTGCGAGTTCAGCGATGGGACGTCTGCAGGACTGATTTTAGCTAAGTGACAAAATGGGGGGTACTAGAAAATGTTAAATAAGGGGCAATACAAAATTTTCAATCACTAAATAACTAATAAAAAATGAGCTCAATTTGGGGAAAATTAATTAAAATTGTACCATAAGGATGAGAGCGTGAGTGAATGAGAGAACATCTAATTACATTTAATTAAAAGTGCTGGGTTGTAAAGTTATTTTAATAATGATATCATAAAAAATATAATTGAATATGTTATTTTGGAGGGTTTGTGAAATGTTTAAGAGGAATGTTAACTTGAATAGTGGAACTGCGTCTCATGGCGCAACGCCTCGTGGCGTCTAGTAGCATGCTTGTTTCGCACAGTAGAGTCACATTCAGTTGTACGTAATATAACAATAAAAGGTAATGTCATTGGTAAACATTTCAAGCAAGAGTAAATTATTTTAGATAACAAATTCCGCTACTTCTGGTTCGCTTATACGGACTCTGCCCATAAAGGTAAGCAAATTTAATCTTCTTGTAATAACAAGATGGCGCCTGAACAAAATGTTTGTAAAAGATATTGATATTCCATATTAATAAAAAGATATTAAATAATTAATATAACATGGCAGCATTTTAGAATTTCCCCAGGTTTTTTTTGTAATATCAATTTTTGTGTGAAAGATGAATTGTGTATAAAATTATAGATTGAACTTTGCACTTCCATGAAACATAAAAGTTTTTTTTGTTTTTTGAGAAATTTTAAATCGCTAGTAAAGGAAAAGAAAGCACTAGCAAAGTTTTGGTATCATGTTGTTGAAAGGAAAAGATTTAAATGTGGAGTTTCATATAGTAAAATGTCATTTATTATTAATCTGTAGTACTTGTACCAAAAAGTAACAGATAACTACACTTAATTTGGTAATTTTGATATTGAAATAAACTAGAGAAATACAGTGGATAGTAAAACTTAGTAATCCAGTCATTAAAAAAATTATTCTTATTATAAAGCAAAAGTGAATGCGAACTTCTGTTTGTGTTTTGTGAGTGCATCTACATCTACACACACAAACAAAAGGTCTAATTTTATGTACAAACGTTTACACAAGTTAAAAGTAATGAGGTGCAGGACCTATTGGGAATTATGGCCAAACAATTTTTATTTTATGTTGTATCCACAAATAGTAAAAAAGAATTAACATAATGATTTCGTGGTGCACTCATTTGTAATTTATTATTAATACAAAACATTTTACAAATGAAATATTTATAAATTAGGCAAATGAAATGTACACGTCAGTTTCTTAAGTATCATGTCCACCCTAGTAGATAATGGATAATTTCCTTTAAAATCATGCTGTCATTATATGAACAACTGTAGTTGTTTTTTAGCACAATTTTTATGAGTAGTGAGAAAAATATTTGTGTATATTTCTGTACACCTAGAATATGTTATTTACTTTAGATGCAGGAAATTGAGAGGTCCAGGACTTTACACTGCCTCTCCTGTTAATTATTGACTAACCTGCAAACATAAGTTTATCCTAACCTTACTGTCACAGGCTACTTACCTAACATCCAGCGTTACAGCCCTTGATAAACCTTGAAGTTCTTTACATGTTGCCTCCATGTATTCATATCTTTAATCTTCTCTTCACATCCCTTCACTTTCATTGTTCTCAAATCCTGCAGTACACATTCTGTCCATTGCAATCATGGTTTTCTTCTCTACCCAGATGAAAGCTCCGTTTCAAAAGTATTATCTGCTTCCATGTCGCAGCTGTTATACCTTTAAGCTTATACACATCTTACTATACACTCACCTTTTATTAATCAGCCCAGCTCTCTAGTATAGTGACTTCTCCACTTGTCATTCTCATAGATTGGTCTATAGATCTTCAGTACAATGTTTCTTTCAAGTGTTCTTAACTTATGTTGGTAATTTTTTGTAGCTATCCACGTTTCACATCTGTAGATGACCACAGACTCTGCTTAGGTTTTGTAAATCTGTGTTATGAAGATCTTAATAGTTTTATCCTATTAATGGCCTAATCTGTATTATGATTAAATGGTCTAATTTGTATATGACAGATGCCCTAATGTGTTTTATGAAGATCTTAGAAAATATTTTGCGTCTTAGCATTCTAGTATTAGAACATCAGGTTCCACTGCCTGCCAGTATTCTGTCTTTCTGTAGTCATACTCCTTTTTTTTACCCTCAGTATCAGTCTTTCTTTTAATGCCGTGTCTAATCATATGTTGATGACTCCCATTTCAGTAGTCTTTATAATTTTGTCGGTGTCTTGTGTAGAGTGCAATAGTCCTTCAGCAGTTGCATGGACCCAACCGCTGTCAGAGGTCATAGAGCCAAGATAGCTTTTTCCAGTAAGTCCACTTTTTTACCTTCTATTTTTCCACGTACAGTGAGTTAGTAGGGCATATCGGGGTCCTCTTTATGTGTCTCCCCAAAATACAAATTTTCATCTTTTGATTGAGGCTCGTGTACCATCCTGTTAAGTATGTTGTCATTACTAATGTGTCTTGCCTGAGAAATTCTCAGTAGGCGTCTATAGAGCTACATTTCAAAAGCATCAATATGATCTTTATAGTACTTTGTTTCAGTGTCCATGTTTTACATGCATATAGGAGGATGGGCCACACATAGCATCTAAAAATCTCTCTCTGAAACGGAGGCTCAGTGTTCTGTTGGTGAGAAGTTACTTTAGTTTGAGACACAAACCGAGCCATTTCAATTCTTGCTTTGATATCAACATTGGAATCCAAGAATTGATTGTTCCATATTTGAAGTGTATTACTTTTTCTACAGGTTCATTATCTAGGTAAACGTGAGTTTGACCCTACCACCATTTTACTTATAACCATAAATTTAGTAATGTTAATTTTCAACCCCCATTTCTCACTTTCTGACTTAATACCGTCCATAATCCGTTGGAGGCCATGGATTCATTTGACTAGTACTATGGTACAATCCACATAACAGGTGTTGCTAATTGACTCCCCTGTGTTTCACCTATGTTTAGATTTACAGTGACATGTTGATTCCAGTATAAGTTGGTTATAATGTCATTAGTAGTAATATTTCCTAGATATTTGAAGTTATTTACTTCTTCAAACAATGTGTTTCCTATTTCTAGGTATTGCAGTTACCTTTCTCCTTTGGATGTTGACATGACAATACATTTAGTTTTTCTATTATTTCTACTCGACAAATGTCTTAGTTTACAAATACATAGATTATGCGCGCCCATCTTACTGTTGACACTTGACCAAACCAAGTCTTACTGTAACCCAAATAGATTAATTGATGTGTTTGGATATTTAAATCACAATAAAATAGACTTAAAAATCATCAGCATTCCTTGAGCTGTATTACCTAACAAAAATTTTGGTAAATATTTCAGCTAAGAGAACACTGACATGTTCTCATTTCAGAGACAGTAGCTCACTGACATGAGCTGTAAAGTTTTTGTTGCAAAACAGTTAGACCTTTGAACCTCTGATGTGTTAAGCTAGAAATTGTTACATTTTGCACCACATCCATGACATGTAGCAGTTAATGTTGTATTAATAAACTATTTGTACCACAGTTTGTTTAGACATGCATTGTACCTCTGTTGTAGAGAGAGTTGAGAGCCTCAGCGCTTATGTGATATGTAAAGTGGCCTGTGGGGAATCACATACTTTAGCAGTGAACGAGTGGGGTCAGGTATTCAGCTGGGGTTCGTCTTCACATGGCCAGTTAGGTAAGATTATTGTTGTCATTGTTGCTGTAAAATTATTATTATCACTACCAGTGTGTGTGTGTGTGTGTGTGTGTGTGTGTGTGTGTGTGTGTGTGGGTGGGGAGTAGGAACCCTAGTATCTGTCAAGTGTTGGAACCAATACCCTGATGGATGGAACTCTGCACTCAGCACAAGCAAAAAAAGACAACACTGTACATGTCATATGTGTTTAGATCAACAGCTGAGACGTGTTCCTAGAATATGGAACAATGTGTAGGTTACAATGTTCTAAGTAGCCAGGAGAGAAGACAATTTGATGAACAGAATAAGTCACACGGCTCAGCGACCCTAGACACCTGCATGCATTGTCCAGCCTTTCTAAGCATAATTTCTGAGCTGATTGATTTTTTTGACATTCCGTGTTTCTTAGAGCTGTCCGTTATAACACGGGAGATTACTGTATATTTCAGTAGAAATTTACATTTTTTTTTTAATGAGGACGTTGTTCATTCTAGATGTTGGTGGTTTGGAGTGGACATACATTTACATAATGGAGTGTTTCGAATTGTTTCAGGGTTGCAGAGTGATGAGGGCATTCAGCCAACACCAAAGATAATTAGATCGTTAGCAACAAGTTTCGTTGTTCAAGTTAGTTGTGGCTACAAACATTGCTTAGCATTAACAAATAGTAAGTTAGCAATTTTTTTACTTATTAATGTACGTATCCATATATATAGTTTCTTTGTTTCACATATTTTCACTACACTATCTTTCACTATTATTGAAGTAAATTGTTAATTTCAAACTACTTTGAAAATGTAAGTTTTTTGGAAAAGTGGTTAATATTTTGTGGTACTCTTATTCACTAAAAAACCCATCTCTGATTCAGCCATTGATATGCATCCTGGAACCACCTAGTGTATTACTTCAGCCTGTTGCACCTTATCAGGCTCTGTCTAATTGTTTCTTACAATTGTGCTACTTCCAAGACTTCCCATGGAACTTTGATGAAAATTTTCAGTAAGACAGTTTCACTTTTCATGGTATCCATAAACAAACAATAGGACAACGGCACTCTTCTCTAAGATTTTGCCATACGTAATATTCATAATTCTGCTCTTCTCTGAAACTTTTCCACGTTTTTAATTACATCACCACTATAATTTTAAGTAGTTTTAATTAAAAACACTTTGCTACAGTCTATATTTCGTGATGTATATGTTACCGGCAAAGTATGTAATCCAGGCATTTTATAGGATACCTAGGCATTTCATACAATGCCTGGAGTTTTTTGGGAAAGTGTAGAATAGAATACTTTTCAAATGTTTTTTTATACTTTTCTCAGGTATTCTTTACATTGCCTAGGCATTCTATATGATGCCAGTGATTTTTTAGGCAAAGTGTAAGATAAGCTTAGTACGTTCATAATGAAAACATTTTATTACAAAATCACACATAATTGTTTGATTTTACACAGAGGAGGACTTTGTATGACATTTCGAGATTATCTATCTTTACTTAATTATGCTCAGATACTATTTTATTAAAATTATACTGTATAAGAACTTTATTTTAACCAATCTGGTTAAAAAAATACATTAGCTATTATTGGTGAATATAATAATTGCGTCTTCTAAATATATGGAATATACTCTACTTATTATAACAAGACAAAGAGCTGTGACATTGTGAAGTACACTTTCTTTCATTTTTTACACAATTACTTTTTTTTACATTTATTCTTTCACACATTTTACGAACCCTTGTCTGGATCCTGATGATTGGGCAGTAGCAGCAGAACGAAGTGCGGTTTCTTGTTCAGGAACAACTTCAACCCCCATTAGTGGTCTTGGGCATACAGTGAACTGCGATCTTGTGTACACCTGCTTTAACAATCCGTTAAAGTTTCCCAGTTTGTAAAATCTGTCTTCTATCCCACTCACGACGATTGCTAGGCTGTTTTGAAGATCTCCCCGCCCCTTGTCTGCTTCAGGAATTGGAACACAAACAGACGCGCCCACAGGAGGCGGAGGAAATTGTTTGTCACAATCAGATTTCATCTTCTGTGCCCGAAGTTCTAGAAAGGATTTTTATTTTTTTTTGGTCCAGTTGCATTGTTTGGTTTAAAGCAGAGAGTACACAGTGTCTTGCCATAGTCACACTTATCTCCACTATTGCCACTAGTGTTCAAAAAATGTCCACACGTACTATGCATCTCCAGGACTCTACACACTTTGGGCAGGACTCGGATTTGGGCGGGAATCTTGGGCTGCGTCTAAAGAGTGATTTGGATAGGTGGTTTTGGCTGCGCTAGAATGCTCTACAGGATCAATGCTTACAGTTGAAGTGCTTGCATGTTCTGTTGCCTGAATTAGGTTAGGCATGGTAGGGTCTATAGAATCAGTTATGCCGGTATCAGTATTTTCATTGCTGGCTTCTTCACTTTCAAGAGTTTATAAAACATCATGGGGAATCGAGGATGTAGTAAGCCCTACCTTAACTTTACATCCAAAGAGAGCTTCATACAGTGATCATTTGATGCCAGAGTGTAATGCCACACATTGTCTTCTATACATTACCTAGAAGATGTTACGCATTCTATAAAATGCCTAGGCGATGTATGAAATGTGTTTTATTTCATACTTTGCCGGCTGGATTCAGGCATTGTATGAAATTCCTAGGTATTCTGTAAAATGCCTGATTTTGTACTTTGCCGTTAACATAATATAATATATTTAATATTTATAATATCCTTACATCAAGATGTTTTTTTCCTTATTTGGAACATGTTTCGGGAGTACAAAGAGGAAACAGACAAAGAAAGAAATATAATATGCCAGATTCCTTATGGAAATTGATACAATAAAAATACTGTAAATAAAATAGAAAATAAAATCAAATATAAAATAAAAACTGAACAATTAAGAATAAATCAAAATGAACAACAATAAAAAATGGGTCACATTCACATACATAAATAATACAAAACTAACAAAACTACTTAAAAACACAGACATCAAAATAGCATACAAAACTAATAAAAATAATTTACAAAAACTAAATAACCCACACAACAAAGATTATTCAACAACCAATGGTATATATACAAAATTGAATGCCAAGATTGCAACAAATGTTACATAGGACAAACAAAAAACACAATCAAATATATTGGACTTACCGTCTGCGGCTTCTGAAACAGCGTCTTTATAAAATTTATATGTTTCGGGACGCTTGTCCCATCATCAGAATTTAAAAATAATTGCGTATCATTTAAAGTTGATACACTTGTCAACACTTAAAACATTAAAATCCAATATAAAAACAAATAACTTAAATTTAACTTGATTGTCATGGTGGGAGCGAGACGTAAATTAGTATGCGATCGGTCTTCATACGATGTACATCGGTAAACCTTCGCACTCGTTGTAAATATTATATTATCATGTTATTTTAAGTTATTTGTTTTTATATTGGATTTTAATGTTTTAAGTGTTGACAAGTGTATCAACTTTAAATGATACGCAATTATTTTTAAATTCTGATGATGGGACAAGCGTCCCGAAACATGTAAATTTTATAAAGACGCTGTTTCAGAAGCCGCAGACGGTAAGTCCAATATATTTGATTGAACAACACGTGGCTTGGTACTAAACATTTGGAATTTATTCCTTTTAAACAAAAAAAAAACACAACTGAAAAACGTTATTTTGAACATCTAAACGCATACAACAAACCAGAAATATATAAATCTAATTTGGCCACACATGCAATAAACACTGGACGTGAATTCCCAGACATAACCAACTTGACACTAATAAAACACATACCACACAAAGGCACCATAATGAACATTTGGGGAAATTTACAAATATACAAACAAAACAAACTAATACCTGAACAAATACATATCAATACAAAACATGATACAATTTTCAAAGCAGTGAACATCGAAAATACACAAAATACTAATATATACACCACAATCACACACAATAATACCAATTCAAAATACCAAAAACCAACGGGAAGCTATAACAACAGCCAACCAGCACACAGGTACTCCACAAGATTCAAAATTAGGAAGGCTGAAGATGGAACACATGAAATGTCCCAAAACATGTTCCAAATAAGGAAAAAACATCTTGAGGTACAGTTATTAAAAATATTAAATACTAGCAAGTACCCGCGGCTTCGCACGCAAATATTTGTATATGATTGTTGTGGTAACTGTCGGGTTAGTAGTTTGTAACCCAGTCTGAGGATCGACTAATTTTAATGTAAAATGATAACCATTTTCTCCTCTGCAAAACATTAAAGGGTACTGTAAAGCATCATAAGCTCGATGTGTTTCTGCAATTCGATGTAGCGTATGATCCCTCACACGGATTATTATATCGAGTTTATCACATTCCTGGTTAACTAAAACTACTGCCACCTTATTAGTTATCGGTGCATTGTAGCGACCCCTGTGCTCTTCATTATTTTCTGTTCGATCAGCATGAATCACAGTATTGTACTGATTATTATTCGCAGATGTTACAAATTCAAACGCACTTTCCATTTCACTAACATATGGGTTGATTGCGTGAAGTAAATTTTGAAGTTCTGTTACTAATTGCTTATCTAAGTTACGAATATGATCCATTCTTGTTTCAGATTGCTGTAAATAATCAGCTATGAAATACACCTGTAGAAATTTTGGTACTTCGTTTTGTGTGGGGAGTAATGATCCCATGAGGTGATATACTTGCCCTTGAATTTTGAAAGTGGGCATGAAGCTCCCTTCGACTATTTCATTGGCTCCGAATGATGTAAATTGAAAAGCTGAATTGTACGATCTTAATGCATTCAACAGTTTTTTCGATAAAAGATGTTCTCCATTTAATAATGATTTTTGTAACGGGACAGTTGGGGTATACCCAGGATAATTAGGAAAATGGGAAATAAAAAAGTATAAATAATGATTTTGGGGTAACAGCATAAATAATAATTGTGAAATTTTATAAGACGTAGTAAGCCAGCGATTGAAAGGGAATCAAGGTCAACATTGTAGACACAAAAACAACAGATATATTTAGCCAAACGAACTTTGACCGATGAAGTCACCATTTACATAACAGCCAAGCCTGCAAATACGTCACTTTGAATGCAGTGCGTAATTCGCCTCGCCTTGAAAACTGGTTCATCATATTCAGAAGACAATAAGATTTGGTCACGTGATCCCCTCTCCACTTCAGAGAAAATAACGCAGTACATGTGTCCCATTCTGCAGTAACATCTAGTGCGAATAGCACGTAAAAGTTCCAGAACGTAAATCGCGGGCGCATGCAACGTAAATATGTGAAAATTTCAATATATTTTGATATAAAACAGTATTTAATAAACCAAGTAGATACATTGAGAAAATTTAAGTAATATGACAGTTCGGCGATAAATTAGTGCGTGGTATAAGGGGAGTCGTTTGGAGGATGGTCAGATAAGTAACAGACAAATATAAATAAAATCCAAATTTTATAAATAATAAAAATGGTCATCTAAATTACATATACTTAAAAAAAAAAAATATGAGCTCAAAAAGGGGAATCAAAAAATAAAAAGACTGTACGGTGTGAAACTGCGTGAGAGTGTGTGTGGAGGTACCTAATTAATATAAAAAAAAGCACTGGTTTATGTTAAAAGAAGGTAGTTTAGTATTTTTCAGCATCTGTTTTAATGTTTAACAAGTTAATTTGCAATAATATCTGGAAGAAAGGTTGATGTTAAAATAAATAATGTAATTATCTTGTTGATCCATCCTCTTCGTTCACTTTATAAAGTTCATTTACCTAAAAGTAGAAAACTAAACACAGCTGAACAATTTGAAATATACAGATATCACACACTACAACCAAACAACATATTAAATGAACAATTACATTATAGATCACATACACTATTCGATACACTGATCCAAACACACAATTTGAACCTCAGCGCCAATTCCCTCCCACCATCAACCCCCACCACACACACCTAAGTCCATAACCATTATTCTGTTAACTGACAATCAGTATTTAATCCCACTGAGGAAGAGGAACAACACCTCGAAACGTTTGGGAAAGTGTAAAGAAAGTAAGTTCATGTTGTGAAAGTTTATATATATAATAATAAATAATGTATTGTATTCATGTTATAATAGTAAAAGTGTAAGGGATGGAGGGAGTAATTTTGTAATTTGTCATTAATATACAACAGCAAAACCAAATAATGAATAAACACAAGTTTGCGTAAATACAAGTAGATTTGAAGTAAATCATTTCAAAGCAACCATCTTGTTATTTTCAGCTCGCCAACGAGACCCTGGACACGGTGAGTAAAAAATTTGAGTTGGTACTAGACAACATGGCGGCTACACTAGCCGCAAGTGTAGTTGTAAACAAAGTTCATTTATTAATAAATTTGTAGAAAAAATAAAACATAACATTGTAACGGTTCTGGAGGAGGAAGTATGGGATCTAATCGCATTTTTCCTGCAGAGCTATATAATCCATGTGATTCATTTTTCCACTTTAAAGCTTTGCAATGAGGGCAAACCATACTTGGTAACCCGATATCTGTTTCATTCGTGTAGTTGATAACTGGATTATAATTGAAACCACTATTTAATTTTGCATTCCATCGTAAAGTAGGACCTCGTGATCTGAGAGTCGCTTGCCTGTGTCTTTGTGCCGCTATCTATTTTCACAAATCGTAGGACTTTCAACCCGTGAGACTTCTTCTAATCCAGATCTTTCTGAAGAGTTTCCAGGAGCTGATTGCATTTCGACTCCTTCGACGTTGTTCGATATTTCGGATCGAACCGGTCATTCTTTTCATTTTCCGAGGTTGGCACTATGGCTTTTGTAGAGCTCGTACATGCACGTGAACTTTTAGCTCTGTCGTACGCCAGCCATCTCAGTGTCAACGTCCACGAGTCGGGCCCTTCTCGGCAGGTAGAAATCCATGCATTTCACCCATCCTTTTCCCAACCAGTCTATCCTGCCTTAAGTGTCAGGATCACCCAGTCGTGAGATACGGTAAGTCATTTTTTTATATTATTTATGTCTGATTAGCAATTCTGCATGCTGCTGCTTTCGAGCTCACCAGAGGCTATTAAATTATCATGTAAGAAAGCCGTCTTACTTTCCATCTTTTTAAACTATTATCTCACATCTATTTACTACCAGAGGGTTCATGAGGTTGCTAGCTTTTCAATTAAATATTTTGCCGTCACGACTGGGAGCACGTGCTTCGTAATTTTGTGCATGATGCTGCTGGTGGGTTGAGTTTCAGTAATTGGGTTGTAAGTCAGTTTTGGCTGCGTGATTTTTATTTTAATTACCAACGTGCCGTGCCGTTTCGTTTTTTGTGCCTGCTCGTGGGTGTTTTGCATGCGGTTAAGTTTTTAAATTTCAAGAATGTTTGTCATTTGCATGCTATCGCATGGAAGCACGTTGGTATAATACGTAGGCATGTGAACTACGAGTTTGCGTTTATGGCTGTAGCTTGTGGTCAGCAGTGTCGTCGTGTGTGCATCGCCAGGTGGGCAGATTTTGTGTCAAAATTTTGCACTTTGTTTTTTGGGGTAGTCGTTTAATTACTGGGTCAAGTCTGGTAAAGTTTGTTTCCGTCCTGTTACGGTTTGCGTCCCACGTGAAATTGTGCGCTACGTGTTTGTGACTGTCAGGCGTAAAGGGAACGGTTTTAGGTTATCCGGATTTCGGATTAGCCTGCCTTTGTATTTAATTTAATTTTTTGGCATGACTATTACCTTTAGGTGCGATTTATATTTTGCATATGCGATATCCTGTCCATACACGACGCGTTGACCATCAATTTTGGCATTTATTGGGTCCCAGTTATTGTGTTTGGTTCGGTAACTGGTGAATTGTTGTACATTGTACTTTGCTGTGTTTTGTGTGTATTTATTCTATTTGGTATTATACATGTTTGTTTTTGGGTGCACTTTTGTGTACCATTATTTGGCACCGTATGTGCTGTAATCTTGTGTAACTTGTGTTTTTGTTGTCGTGCTTTTGCGCTGTGTAAATCAATTTGTTGCGTGTTTAATTTATTGTGTTTGGCATTATTTGCCTGTTGGATTGTGTAAGTTGTATTTCGCCGTGCACTAATTTACTTTTGTATTTATCTTGCTCGGTATTGTTTATGCAAAGTAGTTGTGTGAGACGCCTAGTTATCTCGAGCACTGTTAGGCTAAGTCGGTGCGTGATTATTGTTCAGTTTCTAATTCTCTTATTAAGGGTGGTTGTAGGTTGCGCGATATTTTTTAATTCAATATGCCTGCTAAATTGTCGTTGGCAGCTTTTGACCGGACCACCTCGGTGGGAATACTTGCGTTGCAGCATTTGATAAATAAGTTGGAAGGGTTGCCGCAATTGAGAGCCGTGGATCAACATGAAGCCGGTATTTTGGCCTCCAGGTTGTCCGAAGAATATCAGGACCTTCTAGGTAAGGTCGATCCTTACCTATCGGCCGAGTCATTGCCCCAGGGATTGGACGAGGACCACATTTTTGCGGTGGTAGCTCAAATTAAGGATATTTATGTCCGGGGTAGCATTTTAGCGTCCAAACTAACAAAACCAGAGATACCGGTTGGTTCCAGTCGATTTTCATCGGCAAGTGGCGGGCACCCAGGTGTGCTTGTTCATGAGTTGCCGAAGCTTTCGTTACCTTGTTTTGATGGCCAGGCCAAATGTTGGTCCGAGTTTTGGTCAAAGTTCACCACATTGGTGGACGAAAGTCCTGCCCTCACTCCGAAGCAAAAATTGTTATATTTACTGACTCATCTTAAGGGTGAGGCTTATGAGAAGGTTGCCGCGCTTCCCATAGTTGATGATAGTTATTCACTTGCACTGTCAACTCTTAAAAGTCGTTATCACAATCCTCGTTTGGCCGCTCGGGTTTATTGTACCAATCTGCTTCAGTTACCAGCCGCTTCTATGCGATCAGCTGCGTCTATTAGAAAGTTGGTGGACAGCTTCAATGCTAACTTTTCAGCGTTGTCAGCTCTAAACATTGCTGATATATATCGAGCAATATATGCGTCTTTTGTATTGTCTAGGCTGGATCTATCATTGCGTGATCGCTTTGAGGCGTCTGTTACGGACAAAGAGAATCTCCCTGCCCTAACAGAAATTATGACATTTTTAACCGCTATGGCGGAACAGAAAGAACAGGCATCGTTGGAATCGGCTTTACCTGCTCTTCCTAGCACTAGCCACTAGAAAACCCAGAAGGTTTCTTTTTCTAAGGCTACTCCTCTTGCGGTGTCTACGTTATCTGCGGAGGTTACGCAACGGGATGCATCTGGTTCACGTTGCCTTCATTGCGATTCCCGGACCCATTTGCTTCTCAAGTGTCCGGCGTGGCTGAGTAAGGACCCTAGGGCTCGATTTCAGAGTCTTAAAAATAAAAAATGTTGTCTTTCGTGCCTCCAACATAAACATTCGGGCTGGTGCAAAAATAGGTGCAAAACGTGTGGCTCTAAGTACCACCACACTTTACTTCATTTCAAAAGTGCCCGTCCGTCTCCGTCTCGTTCACAGATTTCTGACACAGCTGAACTTGTAGCGGGTCGATTTTTGGGTGTTTTTGTTTTAACCGTTTGGTGCATATATTTATATTTTTATTTATTTCATTTTGGGCGGATTGTCATTGTGCAACGTATGTGTCCGTATAACAGACCAGTGTTGAGAAACAGTTGGAAACAAAGCGAAACGCAATCAGTGGTGTAACACGGCTGAAGAATTCACCTCCACAAAATTCTTCGAACTTTGTACCTGTGTGTGGCAGCGCACATACGCAACTGCTCAATCACGCTCCAAGTGACGCTCTGACAAACAACTCAAGATGGCGAGAGCGTAAAAAGATATTCGTCGTTTTCTATAAGACCTCACGGAAGTCGCATTAACTCCGCCTACTGTTGGTGACATCAGCGGAACCAAGTCCAATATCGGCCTCTGGACACACACATATGCCAGCTATAATCTATGCATAAACTGGATATGCCGCAGCAAGTCAACTGTATACGGCGACGAAATAATAGTGGCAGTGACCAACAGCTTCTCTCAAAAGTAACATGTACCTGTTACGTTCTAGGTGACAGTGGACAGTAGTCAGAGACGCCATATAGTCAACGAGATACAGAGTTCCGTTACGGACGCTTATATTTTGTTTTCGGGCCCGGTTGGTCGAGTTTTCGGGAAATGTAAGTAATTCAGGAAGACCGACCGGGACCGGGGAAGTGAACGATATTACAAACAGTGCAGTACAGTACAGTGATGATTCAAGTGCGGCTACTAACATAAAATGTGACCGAAACGAAAGCACGTGCTCGGCGGACCTCGCGCATATCAAACTAATTTTTCTGTTAGCTTTTTAGAACATTTCAAAAAGGGTTTGTATGGGGTGTGGTAGAGAGAATGAGCAAAGCTGGGCTACTTTGTGAGTAAAAAGCATATAGTTAATATAAGAGTAATGTAACCAATTTAGTTTATGTTTTCTTTCCTTTGTGGTTTTTGGATTAAGGATGTCCGTGCTTAGTAAGTAAAGCATTCATGTAATCACTAAAATGTGTTAGTCTAAGTTATTTCGTCATTACCATATTCTCATTTCTGTGTTGCGAAATTCGTCTAACGGACCGGAATCTTCTGAGTTATTAATTGGGTGGGTCAGATTGCAAAATTGTCCGTTTTATTAAGGTGGAGTGTAAAGGTTTTCGATATTTTATCCTATAAAAAATAATCGTGGCGACTCTGGGCTTCTGATAAAATTTCCGCAGCAGGTAAGTAGTTTAAGTTCTGGCAGTGAATTTTATTTATTTTATATATTTAGGCCTCTTTTTTATTGTTACAAATGTCGACGCCCTGCCAGGATTTTCGTTTAATTATAATTTTATACGAGATAGACCTATTTTAATACACAGAAAATAGGATGTGGTAATGACGAATGTATAAAAATTTTATCGTACAGAATTAAGTAGGTTAGGTTTGTATCATTGCGATTTACAGAGATAAAGTAAAAATTACAAAAATGGAAAATAATCAATTTGAGAATAGTGATGTAATGAGTATGTTACAATTAATTTTAGAACAAAATAAAGAAATGAAGAGGGATACAAATATTAAATATAATGAACTGAAGAATGATTCTGACGCTAAATTTAATGAACTAAAAAATCTGAATAATGAGTTAAAAAATGAAATACAAGAAATGAGTAAATGTGTAGAAAGTACTAATGAAACGATAAGATCCAGTTTGAATAAATTAGAACAGAGTGTAGAGCGAATGGGAGTACAGGTGATGAATGCAATGCCAGATAATGAGTTGACAAGTAATAACAATGATAATACAAATAAAAATGTGGTGTTAGAAAATGATGGTGTAGATGTTGAGAGTGATAACGTAATGGTAGAAAGAGTAGAAGTTGATAATGAAATGTTAATGTGTGTCAGTGAGTTGGAGAGAGAGAGGAGAAATAATGTTGTGGTAGAGTGGGGACAGAGGGCAAATTTTCCCTTTATTATTTATGATGTTTATGATGATTTATTGAGTCCACAAGTGTTGTGGTTGAAGGGCAAGAGTCCCGTATTGGTAGATGAATTGAGGTGTTTATTTTTGTGGAGTAATTGTGTACCCTCTGTCCGGAATAATTGTGAGAGTGTGATGTGGTGTTATGAAGAGAGAGAGGTAAATAGAGAATGGTATGTAACAGAATTGTATAATTTGAATAGAAAGTATGATGAATGGAAAGAAGGTTTAGAAATATATTTGAATAATAATGATTACAATGATTTGATAAAAATAATTAGACCGATAATGAATGAATGTAATGACGGAGACTTAACAAAAATACTTAACGTAGACTGGTTTAATGAGTATTCTGGTAAAATGAGTGAATTTGATTGTTCTGGTTATGACACACAAAGTAACCATTTGTTTGTAAATAAAAAGCAAAAGTGTTATTTAGAACCAAGATTAATTTTTGACGATGGTGGCTGAACTAGAATTCAGTGAATAGACCTTGTTTGAATTTTATAAATTTCTGGTAATGACCTTGCTGATTTGGACATCTGAAGTGAGATACACTTGAACAATTTTGACGTATATTTTGTAAATAATATTGAATTCATTTGTGTGTATTGTGAAATGTAATGTGTATATGTTTTAGAAAATGTTGTATTAATAATAATAATATTATTAATATTTTTGTACTCTAATTAAATAACAAAATAATTATGAAGACAATAGTTAATGATTGGTAGAATGTTGATAATAATTGAGATATGTTATTTTAATAATCAAATGAATATTTAATTTTAATAATAAATTGAATTAAATAAGTGGAGGTGTGTAGATAGAGTGATTGAATGTTATGTGTTTGAATTTTATAATGAATTTAAATTGGGTGGTGAGATGTTGATTTAATAATAATTAATAAGTAAATAAATGTTAAATGGTTTATTTTGTGGAACATAATGATTAAAAATATGTATTAATAATAAATTTAGAATTTTTGAAAATCTGATTACAACACAGGATAAATTCATCATGATGATAAATAAAAAGAGTTAATGAAAAACTTTAAATAATAATGTTTATAAATTTTTATATAAATTATTTAAAAGAGAATTGTTTGTTTGATGTATGCTAATAATCCAGGTTTATTGCTATTTGTGTATTGTGTTATGTGATGTATTATAACAGTGTAGTGTGGAACTGCTATGGGGGAAAGTTGTAGATTTTGTATTAATTATTTTATGTTAATAATGGTTAAGCTTCCATATAAAGTGGGTTAAAACCCCATCTAAATTAATATTGTCATTTAAATTTTAATTTAATGTTACGAAAGATATTTTACTTGTGATTCCCCAAATTTTCGGGCGGTCACGGCCTCACCGAACCCTGACCGTGGAATTGGTTTAGCTTTAACAGCTATGGTTGGGGCACATTACGATTACGCGCTGACCATAACTGGCCATAGCTGTTATCGTTGTAAAGGTGTATTTTGAAATTGATGGGGGGTAATAAAAAGGGGAATCACCAAACTATGGAACAGCGGCTGCCACTCTGTTCGAGAAGGAACAGCAGAGCCAGGTGGTAGATCCGTTTAAGGGTGCATGATTATTAACGAGAACATGATGATGTTCACCAATTTAAACTTAACAGCGGAAGCAGAGACACGGAGAGGTAAAACCCTGCTCCAAAATATACAGTCTCTGTGGAAGCGAAAGGGCGAAACAGTCCTCCATAATCTGAAATAGAGTGTGTGGCTGGGAGGTGACGTAAAGGAGTCACGAATTTAAAATTTTATGACGTAAAAGTTTTGCTTATTCAAGGTTTAATACAATCAAAAATGCTTGTGCTCTGTCCACATAATTATATGCTCAGACTCGTAAAATAAGGTTCATACTATAATTTGAAAGGTATCATTTTATTGTTGTGTGTTAGATATAGTTGTTGACAAAATGTATTTTTATTATGTGTATTTTTTTCTTGAAGCCAATAATTAGCCGCCTGGCAGGCAATCAACATAATAGAAGTAAGTGTTGATAATGTATTACATGTAATTGTCCAATTTTGAATGGTATTCATGGTGTTTTTATTATGTTAGGATATCAGCTGATCAGCAATACCATGTCACTGGTATATTGGTTTATGAATGTTACAAGTAATTAATGTTTAGTGTACTACAGGTATTTTAAAGTAAAGATAATAAGAGTATGCAAATTAATAAAAGATAATTCATGGGTGATAAATGTTTTATGGGACACGTAGACCTGTCCAAGTTGAATTAAAAGTTGAATGTGAAATAGTAGAGATGAGTGTGACGTAATGTTGTTTTTGAGTTAATGTATGTTATAGAAGTTGGTGAAATATTGATGTTGACACAGTGGTAATGGAGACTTTATGTAGAGTTTGGAATGATCTATATTTATGTTTATAGTTAATGAGGTTATTTTGTGTATTTGTAGTGAGGTAATGAGATTGAGATTTTTGGGGATGGCAATTTGGTATTAGGGGGTAGTGTCATGTAGGAGTCCGCAACAAGGGTTGGGACGGGATTAGAATAGATTTTAGTGGGGAAGGGGCCGCCTTAGGTAGAATCCGGGCCGCCAAATAAGGGAAATGAGTTTTTGGGTAGGGGAAACACGTATCCTATGTACAAGGGGTTAGAGAGTATTTTTTTATATATGTAGAGAAGGCGGCGAATTGTGTTAAATGATAAGTTGGGGTTTAGAATGGCCTGATTAGTGGATATTTTGGTAGAGATGGGTGTCATGGGAGTTGGAGTTGATGAATATTGGAGTCAGAGAGAGAAAGTTTATATATGTATAGAAATCTCATACAGAAAAACGAGAATAAATGATTTACATCACCCACAGTATATTAAAGTAAGATTGTTGAAAAGGCAGAGAGATTCATGATAAAGAATATACAATTGTTTATTTTTTTTTTACCAGTGACAGAATTTTGATAGAAGTGAAAATAATGTAAAGTTAAGAAGTGTTTATTTTAAATAATTTAAATGTCAAGTTGATGATTGATTATATTAATATTTGTTCGTTTTAAATATTTTGTTTATTATGTTTTGTATTTCAAGGTAGGATATTGAAAATGTTCAAGGTGTTTTCAGAAATCATACATAACATATGTAGGTCAAGGGTTTTGTACTTGACCTAGTTATGATCAGCTGATGAGTTCATACACCTACTAAGCTTGTGTATAGTAGGAATTCAATTTTAATTTGTTTGTTTGATTAATTCAAACTAATCTTTGAATAATTTTAATAAATGTTATTTAATAAATAAAGTTAATAAATATTTAAGGAATAATTTTTTTTTGAATTTTAAAATTTTGAAAATTTTAAATTTTTTTTGAAAAAAAAAAAAAAAAAAAAAAAAATTTTTTTGATGTTTCGCCTGCCAGCGAGTGAATATTTTGAGTAATGATCATTTTATTATGTATGTATTAATGATGTTTCTTTTATTGTATTGCTTTATATTGGTAGACTATAAGTGATTCTCCATGTTAGAATAGAAATGTTTAGGTTAAGTCAATTGTAACAAAAATTAGAAAAAAGAGGAAGAGAATTTTTTGATAAACGATTATTTTTTGAATTTTGAATTTTTTAAATTTTTGATAAATTTTAAAAGAAAGTTTTATTCTTATGTGTTATGGTAATATGTAATGTTAGAGTGTGTGAGCCCAGTATTTGCCAAAGGCAGCCCAGCTTGCAACAAGGGGATCCACATCGGCGGAGGAGCTGGAACGATTTTAGCCAGGGATTGAGGATTTTTGGGGGTAGCATGTTAGAAGGCAAGGTGGGCTGTGGTGCGAGTCTGATCGATTTCTTGGTGTTGGGATCTCTTACGGAGAAGTCCAGTGATCTCGTTCGGATGAGTCCATGGTCGCTGAGCCAGGGGGGTCGTGTACCCATGCAGATTATGAACCAGGGGGTTGTTGGCACCAGTTCCTCACCGGTCCTCTTCGGGGTTTATCGATGAGATTTCTTCTGTCATGGACAGCAGAATTCTCATCGAGGGGGTATTGTAGCGGGTCGATTTTTGGGTGTTTTTGTTTTAACCGTTTGGTGCATATATTTATATTTTTATTTATTTCATTTTGGGCGGATTGTCATTGTGCAACGTATGTGTCCGTATAACAGACCAGTGTTGAGAAACAGTTGGAAACAAAGCGAAACGCAATCAGTGGTGTAACACGGCTGAAGAATTCACCTCCACAAAATTCTTCGAACTTTGTACCTGTGTGTGGCAGCGCACATACGCAACTGCTCAATCACGCTCCAAGTGACGCTCTGACAAACAACTCAAGATGGCGAGAGCGTAAAAAGATATTCGTCGTTTTCTATAAGACCTCACGGAAGTCGCATTAACTCCGCCTACTGTTGGTGACATCAGCGGAACCAAGTCCAATATCGGCCTCTGGACACACACATATGCCAGCTATAATCTATGCATAAACTGGATATGCCGCAGCAAGTCAACTGTATACGGCGACGAAATAATAGTGGCAGTGACCAACAGCTTCTCTCAAAAGTAACATGTACCTGTTACGTTCTAGGTGACAGTGGACAGTAGTCAGAGACGCCATATAGTCAACGAGATACAGAGTTCCGTTACGGACGCTTATATTTTGTTTTCGGGCCCGGTTGGTCGAGTTTTCGGGAAATGTAAGTAATTCAGGAAGACCGACCGGGACCGGGGAAGTGAACGATATTACAAACAGTGCAGTACAGTACAGTGATGATTCAAGTGCGGCTACTAACATAAAATGTGACCGAAACGAAAGCACGTGCTCGGCGGACCTCGCGCATATCAAACTAATTTTTCTGTTAGCTTTTTAGAACATTTCAAAAAGGGTTTGTATGGGGTGTGGTAGAGAGAATGAGCAAAGCTGGGCTACTTTGTGAGTAAAAAGCATATAGTTAATATAAGAGTAATGTAACCAATTTAGTTTATGTTTTCTTTCCTTTGTGGTTTTTGGATTAAGGATGTCCGTGCTTAGTAAGTAAAGCATTCATGTAATCACTAAAATGTGTTAGTCTAAGTTATTTCGTCATTACCATATTCTCATTTCTGTGTTGCGAAATTCGTCTAACGGACCGGAATCTTCTGAGTTATTAATTGGGTGGGTCAGATTGCAAAATTGTCCGTTTTATTAAGGTGGAGTGTAAAGGTTTTCGATATTTTATCCTATAAAAAATAATCGTGGCGACTCTGGGCTTCTGATAAAATTTCCGCAGCAGGTAAGTAGTTTCAGTCCTGGCAGGGTTTTATTTATTTTATATTTTGGCTCTATATTTTTTAACGTCACAAACTCAAGGCTTCGGAGTCATCGCTTGTTGATCTGTCTAGCACTACTCTGACCGTGTCTCTGCCCCATCCTGCAGGGTTCTGTTAGCCACCTGTCTAGCAGTCTTGTCGTCTCCGAATGGTGGTTATATTGTAGTTAGGGCCATCCTGGATAGCGCGTCCCATGCTTCTTTCATCACTGAAGCATGTGCATCTCACTTAAAATGTGCTTGTTTTGACGCTTCGGTAAGTGTCAATGGGGTAGGTGATATTGCCACCAAAGCAAAAAAGGTGTGCCATCTGTCCTTGGAAACTTTAAAACGCGAGGTTGTGGCATCTAACCATGCCTTTATAATTCTTTCTAAGATCTCGTCGGACTCACCTAGGTTCCAGGTGTTGCCTGAAGTTAAGCAGGCTACAAAAGATCTTTTGTTAGCTGACCCTACATTCGATGTAGCAGCCCCAATTGATGCGTTGTTTGGAGCCGATATTGTAGCGGCTATTCTTATGGGAGAGACTATTCCGTTGGGTGCAGGTTTGCCTGTTGCAGTTAGGACACGTTTTGCGTTTGTGATTATGGGTAGAGCCCCCATTTCACTTAATTGTGCATTGACTTGTGCTAGCGGTCTCACTGGCCTTCCTTTGGATCTGGTATCTGCACATCAGCTTCACTGTCATTTCCACCACTTTTATCCTTCCATCACAACGTTATCAACGGAGACAACCAACCTAATTGAGCAAGTTCATCGTTTTTGGGAGGTCGAAGAGCCTCCAGCTGTACCCCACCAATTATCTGAAGAGGATCACTTTGCTGAAAGGTTTTACATGGAGTCAACAAGTCGGTTGCCGTCGGGTCGTTACCAGGTGCGCTTGCCGTTCTTCAAAAACTCTTCTCACATTTTGGGAAATTCCCTTAAGGGAGCCATGTCTCGGTTTTTTGCGTTAGAAAGGAAATTTGCGGCGAACAGTCAGTTTAAGAGCCAGTATGTACAATTTATAACGGATTATGTCGCTCAGGGGCATATGTCATTGGTGTCTGACCCCAATTTTCCAAAATATTTCATCCCTCATCATGGTATCTTTAAAGTTAGAGGTGATACTTCAAAAATAAGGGTGGTGTTTGACGCCAGTATGAAGACGTCCTCTGGGATTTCCTTAAATGATGTGTTATGTGTCGGCCCTAAGTTGCAGACCTTACTGTCCGACGTTTTGACTTTGTTTCGGCGGTTTAGCCATGTTTTTACGTGCGACATCGAACAGATGTACTGCCAAATTGCTATGCACCCTGATGACTCGGCGTACCTGTGTATTTTATGGCGTGAGGAGGTTACCGCCCCACTAAGGGTTTTCGCTTTGCGTACCGTCACTTACAGGCTGGCTTGCGCCCCTTTTCAGGCGTTGTGAACCTTGCAGCGGCTGGCTCAGGTTGAGGCAGTTAATTTTCCTGCGGGAGCGGCGGTACTTAGCCGTAATATTTTTGTGGATGATATTGCTGCTGGCGCTGATTCAAAATCAGAGCTTTGCAAACTACAACGGGAATTAATTCTGTTGTTGTCTTCAGGAGGGTTCAATTTCAAAAAATGGTGCACTAATCAACCCGACTGCCTACCTGAATCAGCCGCTCCAAGTGATTCCATCGTTGCTAGGGATAAGGATATTCTGGGTTTAAGTTGGGACCATTTTACCGATTGCTTCTCCTTTCCTCCTTTGGCCTGTTGCAGCAATGCTCAGGTGCAATTTACCAAACGTGTCGTGTTATCTCAGATGGCACAATTATTTGACCCATGTGGTTGGCTTTCGCCAGTGATTTTGAGGGCCAAGGCTTTTTTCCAAAAACTCTGGGCTGAGGGCTTGGACTGGGATGCTCCTCTAAGTGATGACTTAAACGATTATTGGAGTCAATTCCTGTCCTCTTTGAATCATCTTCCGGTAATTACTATTTCCCGGCCATTCTTCCCTAAAGGTGGGCATATTGAAAGGGTAATATTGCATGGTTTCTGTGATGCTTCCCAGTTGGGTTACGCGGCCGTCCTCTATCTGTCCATTTATACTGACTCTGGTCCTCCGGTGGTTTCGTTGGTGTCGTCTAAAACTAAAGTGGCACCTCTTAAAACTTTATCAATCCCACGTTTGGAGTTGTTGGGAGCTTATCTTTTAGCCAAACTTGTTCGTCATTATGTTGGTTTATTCTCATCATGTATTCAATTGAGTCAAGTTTTCTTATGGACGGACTCGACGATTGTCTTGGATTGGCTGAATATGCCTACTTTTAAATTGAAGACATTTAGTGCAAATCGGGTGGCTGCCATTACCGAGTGGACCGATACTAAATCTTGGCGTCATGTGCATGGTGTTTCTAACCCCGCTGATTTAGCCTCTAGAGGCACGTCACTCTCCAGCCTCCGGTCGTCGACATTGTGGTGGTCAGGGCCAGATTGGTTAAAGCTTGATGCTCTGCGCTGGCCCCCTATTAATTATCGCCCGAATCATGACGTGCAAGATGTTGCCTTGGAGACCAAGGTCTCTTCGTTTCTCATTCAGGAGCCCCGGGTGGAATTGTTTGAGCACTTGTCGTCGTGGCCCTTAGAGGTGGGGGTGACCTAAATTATACCGGTTGCCCATATCTTCTTAATTGGGTTTATCTTGTTTTTTCGGGTGAGCAGAATTAGTTTCAATGATTGTTGTGGACTTACTGGACACTTTGCTGGGATTTCCCAGGTGATTCCTTCCAGCTGTTGTCCGCAGTGAATTTTATATTGTGGAATGTTTCTGGCATGGCGTTGTGCCAGTTCATTGGGAGTTATGGATGCTCAACAAATCAACAACAAAAATAAGTAAAAAAAAAAAAAGGAAAAAAAGGGGGGGAATAAAGGGAACAACAAAAAAAAAAATAAAAAAAATAAAAAGGAAAAAAAATGTAAAAACTAGGGAACTAACTAAGTTGATTTGCTGAGTTTTACATTGTGTTTGGCTGGGCCATTGTTTATTGTATGTTATTGGGTTTTGTCTGCTCTACCCGAACCTTTCGGATTGCTCGCCTGGTCGATGCGCCCGCGGCGGAGTTATTCGGCATGGTTTTCTGATTTTGATTCATTGGGAAATATATTTATTTGATCTATACTAATAAATCTCTAGGGGGCAAGTAATAATTTATACAATACAATACATATTGCACATATTACTTACCGATGACGTAAAATTAACGAAAAAGGCACTGATACTACATCACTCACGCTCATCGCATAATTCTCGATGAAGTAGGTTAAGTATAATTCTCGACAATTAATTATTCCTACTGCACATAGGCCTACTGAATATTCAAATGTCGAAGAGTATGGTTTGTCAGAATCAACGTGTACTATATAATCAATGTTACAATATAATCAAACAATGAATTATTGTATTGTTTATATGAATTCCATATGCTGATAAGAATTCCATATCCCTACTAAAATGTAAATATTCAAATGGACTAACTGATATCAATATACTTATGTATACACTATGTGTATTATTCTATACGAATAAACATTTCATCTAATTGTGTTACTGCATGTTTGTAAATATATACTAAATTATCAAATTTTGATTTTACGTATTGTGGAAACATGGATCTATTGCTTCGCACTTTTTGGATATTTATAACTTACAATATAAGAATATTATTAATATAGATGTACCATTAGCAATTTACCAACTCGACACAACAATCATATAGAAATATTCGCGATCGAGGCCACGGGTTAAAAAAAATTAGTTTTTTTGCAATAACTTCGGTTCTTTTTAACCTATCGTTATTCGCGATCGAAGCCGCGGGTTTAAAAAATGCGTTTTTTTGCAATAACTTCGGTTCTTTTTAACCTATCGTTATCAAATAAAGTGGAAAACCTTCCCTTGGGTACCTGCTATCAGCGTGCAACGTTTCATTGAAATTGGTTCAGTAGATTCTGAGATTACCGCAGACAAACGCAGACCCCCCTAGAGATTTATTATGTAGATAAGTAGTCTTAAATACGGAATATATAATTTTACTAATTTGTTCAACTATTGCATCATTGTACCTTAATGGATCAGTCCTTCTAATCCTTCAGTACTTATAACGTTTTGCAGTAGTTGAGAGTGTAAACAGCCCCCACTGTAAATACAATATCATTCATATAAATGTTGGCTTTTTTTAACTTCTGAAGTAGTTTAGATATATATGAAATCTAATTTAACACTACTTGTGTTAAGCACAGTATCATCCATTTTCATTTAATATGTAATACGCTTTTAAAATTACATTAACATATCGAAATGTGCATGCCTTGCTCTGTTCCAGATGGGGAATTGTATGCGTGGGGCTGCAATGACTATGGACAGCTGGGATTAGGAATGACTTCTGTATCTGTGCCAGTGCCTTCACTAGTCACTTCTTTAACAGGTGTACCATTTGCCTTCATCGCATCCGGCGGAAGTCATACTTTTGCGATATCTAAGTCAGGTGCATTTGTTTGTTGTGCATTTGGTGTGGCATTTTCATGAAATACATTTATGATAGACAATATAATATACTGATCTCTAGAGCTATGACTATCACCGTCTGTGATGAGATATAAATTAGTAGTAGATAATATAATTGTTGTGTATCATGTAATGGTAGGGTAGTCAGTTATGTAGGTATTGAAACTACTCAATTAATTAAATTATATTCCTCTTACCTTAGGGTTTTATTCCAAAGTCTTTCAGACGAAAACAGCTGCAGAAAGGATTACTTGGATTTGATATGTTCAATAATTACGTTGACACATGTGATACTGTCTAAAACACATACTTATTTTTATTTATAAAAAATTCGCCTTTCTTTTACGTTATTACAATCTTTCAACAATAGTACAACTGGTTGAAATTATTTCTTATCTCTATTGAGTTTTATTTTAGTTACTATTATAAGTGATATTGTTAAATAATTAAAACATTGAAAATGAACCAGTGGATAACCTCTATCTTAGCACACGCACACTCATTCTGTTACATTGATCTTTAAATAAACTCCGCCCCTGAGAGAACTCTATCGTACAAAGTATTGGTGTTATATGTTTTCCTTTTATAACGAATAATCACCGGTTAGTTGGCATTGGTTTTAATATGCATATTAAATGTTTCTAGTTACCCATACGCAGCGTACTCCTAGGGTTGGTTGCGCGAACTGGTGTTGAATACTTGCTTCGATCTCACGCACTCCGGTACTCGTTTAATACGTTTACTGTTTGTGTTTAAAGGCCCTTACTGTTTTATTGGTTCCACATTATACATTATGATTAAGTCGGCCGACGTAATTTTATTCGCACTTAGAAATTGTTGTAGGCTGGCCGCGCGTTATACTGTTTTTATGTATAGATAGATAGATAGGCCTACTAATTATTTCAGCCTATCTTACACTCCCGAGGCCACTAATTTTCAATTCACAAAACTTTACTATCTGAGGCTGGCTGTCTGTTGTGCACTCTCTAATGACACACAGCAGACTGGGTTTCACACAAGCCTGCTGGTGGGTGGTTACGCAATACGTCTGGCAATTGTTTTGGCTGACTGTATGTATATTGCATTGCTGTACTGGAGGCTCCCCACAGGTGAAAGTCTGGCAATTTGGAGAGTGCTTAAAATGATGATTTACATTAATATAAAATTAAACTGGGGTGGCTCACAATTCCGTACCGTTACAATACCCCCCCCAATAAGAGATTGAAGGCCGAAACGTTCAAACTCTTATTGTCTAAACCTAAGAGGATCAGTGAGGATATGGCGCCGCAACCCCCCTGAACACTATGACATCATGGGTTCTTACCCCCCTAGTCTGGCGACTGTGACAGCACCCATCCGATCTTACTGGACTTCTCTGTTCGGGATCCCAACACCGAAAAATCGAACAGATACCCGACCCAGTATCGCCTGACTTTAAAACATTTGATTAAGAAATTGATAAGCGGCCTTCCATCACTCCATATCCTACAACTGATTTGTTTCCTCTTAGCCGTACTGGTTCATTGACAACGTACTGGCTCATTTTATATTATAGACCCTAAAAAATAGTATTAATAAAACAATATTGGTTTACAATGGTACACATAAATTCCAGTTAAATTGAATAATATTCCCCGTACAATATTGCCCAGCCAAAATGACACATTAATTATACAAAATAACATTAACTCACAGTAAATACAAATTATATTCTTATTTGCCTATTCATGTTTATATAGAATAAACAAAATTTTTTTTTTTTTTTTTTTTTTTTTTTACTAGATATATATATATACCCCCCTTTTAATCCCTTAACCCCGTTACATTTTAATGTGGTCTGCACGAGGCTTCTTGGCCTTTTTCAGCCTCATCCTCGCCGTACCCCACATCTCCCTCGTGACCTGTAACTGGGTCACCGCCCATCCACACTCACTATTACCCCCCCCTAGACTGTGGCGTCTAGTTGCTTTCACAAGGACTGATGCGGAAGGGGTGGACATTTTTTCCTTTTATTCCACCCCCATCCTTGCTTCGGCGTTACAATAAAATTCGGTATTACCTACTATTTTTTATTTATACACCCCTAATGGACTACCACCCCTATCTGGGTGAAAATAGCCCTGTTCCAAAATTAGGTAGATTCCCCAAAAAATAACCCCCCTACTAAGTCTAACAAACCACCGGGTTAACAAAACAAAACAAACCACAAGCCGGTTATATCAAGTAAAATTTATGATTTGCCACAATTAACTACTTTCACGGTCATGGTCCGGTGAGGCCATGACCGCACTTAGGTGGGGAATCTACAGTTAAAACATAAAATATAGATTAGCATTGATACAAGTTACTTGGATAGTAATGTACACATCTTATTTTCCAAACGCCGCTTTAGCTCAAACATTTCCTTCAGTTTTCGATTTTAAATGAATATTTTAATAAGTTAAATCCTTATTTACATCAATTAGTATTTACTTTATAATTCCAATTTGAATTTAAATGAAAATAAAGTTAAGTTCATTGTTAAAAATCATCGTTTCTATTAATTTTATTACTAAATTAGTTTAATTGTATTTAATTTACTTTAATTAATTCAATTAATCTCAAAAGTTACAGTAATTGCCTCATTATTATTTGGTCTGTAAAAAAATTTAATTTCAATTCTTTTCTATCACAATAAGGTTTTACTCAAGATACTGATTCAGCAGACTACAACATTCTTTGTTATTGTCACCAAGCTGACTACAGACATTAGTCTCAACATACCACACCTGTTTATATAAACACTAGTCTGCAAGACTCACATAGTATAAACATTCTGGTTACATCATGTACTGGCATATATACTTCCTGCAAAAATTTTCCTTTCTATAAATCTTTTTATTAACATATCTATCAAAATCTATTTGTTGCAATTCGAACCAAATATAATTTTAATTCACCTTTCAATTACTTTAATAACATTTTACAATTCATTTTTATTATTGAATTAAACTCGTTTCACCCCTGTAAGCATTGTATTCTATCTAAGTGGTATTATAGGCTTTATACTTACAATACATTATCCACCTATTGACATGAGTACAAAATACACACCACACACACACACCAATATCTCCGTGTAACCTCTGAAACATTTAACAACAATGTTATTTCATACAAACAATTTATCATTTGTTTAAAACAATTTAAACTCATTAGAAAATTCAACCATATAACATTTAAGTCAAGCAAGATATTTAAACATTTCAAATTATTTTAATTAGATCAATTATTGAAAACAATATTTTTATTACTTTCACTAAGTACAGTCTTCCCCATTATTTTATTTAAGCTGCAAAATATTAATATTATTATTATCATCCCCAATTTCTGCTACATACACATATACCTAACATTTTACAATATACACAATTAATTGTATACAACATATATTTACAATTCTTCATCATTACTTATTCAGTTATATCACACTTCAATATCAAAATTCAGCTAGGTCATTACCATATATTGACATATTTAAATTGTTCGTTTATGCATTTCAACCTCCATTGTCAAAAATTAATCGGGGTTTCAAATAACAATTTTGAATTTTATTTACATTCCGTATACGGTTATCTTGTGTTTTGTAACCATACAATTTCTGTTTATTCATTTTACCATAATAATCATATACTAAGTCAACATTGAGTACATCGGTTAAGTCTCCATCAGTAATATTCATTATCAAGTCAGTTATTTTTTCATCATAAGGTAAATTATTATTGTTTGAACATGTATCATCAAAATAATCTTCATTCTCTATTTTAACAGGTAAGTATTTCATCTCTAACATCTCTTTCAACTCATTATAATTTCTCATTAGTTTATATAATTCTATCTCTTTGTCAATACATAATTCTCCATTTAAATCTCTCTCATCATAATGCCATATCACGCTTTCTCTCTCATTCCATGCAGAGGGTACAAAATTATTCAACAAAAATAAACAACTCAGATCTTTCACTAATAAGGGTCTCTTGCCCGAAAATAACACTTTTGAACACTCTGGTTCATCACAAATAAGGGGAAAATTTACTCTCTGCCCTACACATTCATCTACTCTTTCTTTCCATTCTTTTTCCAATTCAACAACACTAATTATTACTTCATTACAACTTATCACTTTCTCACTCTCACTTACTGTTTCACTACCTATTTTCAACGTATCACTTTCTGATACCACCCTTTCAATTACATTACCATTTTCAATATCATTGTTCTTACTCTCTACTACCACATTGTTAACTATATTCTCATTTTCGACCTTATTGTCATCATTTGTATTTTTACTTTTAATCTGTTCTGCTACTGACTCTACTATTTGTTCTTTCAATGTATTGAAACATTCATTCATCTCATATAAACGTTTATTCATTTCACATAAACGCTTATCAAATTTTTGGTCAATATTATTTATATCGCCCTTTAACTCATGGAACTTACTATTCTGTACATCAAAACTACTCTTGACTTCGCTCACGTCACTACTCAATTTGTCAAATTTATTATTCAAACTGCACAGTGTGCTACATAGATATTTCATCATATTATCTTCTGGTTGATTATTTTGATTCATTACAGGTGGGGTTACCTGAATCCCTGAGTCATCTATTTCATCTGACTTACTTGATTCTCTAATTTGAACTGGGATTGGGGTCGAATGGACCTCCAACCCGCTCATGACCGTTGATTCGGTCAAACTATTACTTTCCATTTTTATTTATTATTTTTATATATGTAAATATGCGTAATTTTGTTTCTACAATTTACAACCTCGTCCCACTCCCAAATAACCCGTTCTGCAGCTTAATTAGGTCTGGCGAATATAACCACGAATTATATTCGCCGTCCCTGTTCGGGCGCCAATGAAACTACTCAATTAATTAAATTATATTCCTCTTACCTTAGGGTTTTATTCCAAAGTCTTTCAGACGAAAACAGCTGCAGAAAGGATTACTTGGATTTGATATGTTCAATAATTACGTTGACACATGTGATACTGTCTAAAACACATACTTATTTTTATTTATCAAAAATTCGCCTTTCTTTTATGTTATTACAATCTTTCAACGATAATACAACTGGTTGAAATTATTTCTTATCTCTATTGAGTTTTATTTTGGTTACTATTATAAGTGATATTGTTAAATAATTAAAACATTGAAAATGAACCAGTGGATAACCTCTATCTTAGCACACGCACACTCATTCTGTTACATTGATCTTTAAATAAACTCCGCCCCTGAGAGAACTCTATCATACAAAGTATTGGTGTTATATGTTTTCCTTTTATAACGAATAATCACCGGTTAGTTGGCATTGGTTTTAATATGCATATTAAATGTTTCTAGTTACCCATACGCAGCGTACTCCTAGGGTTGGTTGCGCGAACTGGTGTTGAATACTTGCTTCGATCTCACGCACTCCGGTACTCGTTTAATACGTTTACTGTTTGTGTTTAAAGGCCCTTACTGTTTTATTGGTTCCACATTATACATTATGATTAAGTCGGCCGACGTAATTTTATTCGCACTTAGAAATTGTTGTAGGCTGGCCGCACGTTATACTGTTTTTATGTATAGATAGATAGATAGGCCTACTAATTATTTCAGCCTATCTTACACTCCCGAGGCCACTAATTTTCAATTCACAAAACTTTACTATCTGAGGCTGGCTGTCTGTTGTGCACTCTCTAATGACACACAGCAGACTGGGTTTCACACAAGCCTGCTGGTGGGTGGTTACGCAATACGTCTGGCAATTGTTTTGGCTGACTGTATGTATATTGCATTGCTGTACTGGAGGCTCCCCACAGGTGAAAGTCTGGCAATTTGGAGAGTGCTTAAAATGATGATTTACATTAATATAAAATTAAACTGGGGTGGCTCACAATTCCGTACCGTTACAGTATAATGGTAACACGCAGTGATGGTGAACAGGAGAGTGCGTGTTAGAAAGTAGAAATATAAAGAGAATATTGGAGTCATAATCTTCTTCTTCTTCTTCTTCTTTAGTACTACAGCCTAATGTGAGCCCTGGCTTCCAACACCAATCTTCTCCAGTGTCTTCTATCCTTTGGCATCTCAGCATAACCCCATTCTTCCTAGATCTTCCAGTACATCATCTTATCCTACATCGGCACTCTTTCTGCTTTTATAGACTTGCATCCTCAGGATTTTTTTTTGCAAATGCTGATCATCCATCCGCTCTAGGTGACCTAGCCATTATATTCGTTGAGCCTTTACGAATCTTATATTGTCCTCATGTTCAGTAGCTCATCTATCTTCTGGTTATTTCTTATTCACCATTTATCGAGTGATGTAATCTGGAATAATAAATTTGTGTTTAGAAACAAAAAAAGGGAATACATAAAAGTATGATTAGAGCTATGTTAGCCTATAGTCAGACAACACAACAAGCAGGAAACGAATACACGCCACTGAAATGATGACATTAAGAAGTAGATTAGGCAAGAAATTGTAGGGCAGAGTATTGAACATGGAACCTTTGAGACAAGCAAAGTAACAAATTAAGAAGGTGGTAGTTGTCCAAAAGGCAGACAAATTATATACGTACAATCACACGTCCAAGCAACTACTTATTTTTATAGATATGTTGCTATATATTACTGCTTTTCTCAAGTCAGTGCCACAACCACAATTTAAAAAAAAGTAAAAGTTAAGTTTTATGAAGTTTTGTAGCCATTGGAAGTGCATAAAGACACCTATATTCAGAAAAAAAATATGTCGTGTACAATGAGTAGTAGGCTACATGATAAATCAAGTAATCAATTTTTAATAGTTGTTTTTTCTTTTTAATTATTTATTTGTTTATTTTACTTGATTTGTTTTTTTTTTACAACATTTTTAATTCAACAGTGAATAGTGCAGCATATAAATTTGCAACTAATGACACATAAGCTAATCACCAAACAAAAAATACAAAAATTAAAATACTTCAGTAATACTGGTAAATTAACCCATCAAAGACTAGCAGGGGTCTTTATAACATGGTTAGTAATCCAGTTAGATGTTCTTCAGTGAATATACATATGTTCATAGTACTCAAACGGTTAAAGAATGGGTGATACGCGATAAATTTGTTGCCATTCCAATTAATATTTCAGCCTAAGGTTTGGCATTCAAATTTGTCACTATTAGAAGAAACAGGCATTCCATGTAAATTTCATAAAAATCTATGCAGTACATTTGCAGTTATTGTACAAATTCAAAATTTTCATGTATTCAGTAGTTATTCTTGTTTAAGGTTGTATATACCATCTTAAAAGAGTTCAGCTTGCTCAGATTTATAAACAAAAGACCTTAAAAGATTATTTTATTTTTGCTGGTACTTAGAAGCAAGATATTCAACAATACTGCAGGAATAAGAACAAAAAAAAAAAACAGTTTTTAAATAAGAAAAGTAAACCAGATGGCTTGCAACTGCAGATCACAGTAAAGCTGACCGTGGACTGTCTGTGTTCACAAAAGAAAATTGATCGTGCCAGGAAATGACCTTTTTTTTTTTGAAATATTTAGGTACTGATTTAGATTCATCTGTGCATAAAATTTAGGAAATATAAAAAATTAATTGTATTCTGTAACATGGCATTTTGGCCTACCTGGGGTAATAAAACAGTTTGTATTTTTTTTCTTTCTCTCGTAAAGTTTTTTTTTCAACAATAGGGACAAAACAAAGGTATATTTATTGTTAGCAATGGAATTGACTGTGGCAGCACTGATGTTGACTGCATACGTGACGATTATCCAGTAATATTTTGAAAGACAGTTTCAACAACCGACAAACTGTACCAAGGTCAACAAATGACACATACAAAAACAGCAACAAGTTATATAACTAACATCAGGCGATGTCGTCAGCGCTTTGCATAACAAATTATGTAACGAACGTCAGAGGCGATCCTTGTTGTTGACTGCAGTGGTGTAACAAAAAACAGTCCGCTGGCGTATGAATACGAACTTTAAAACAATGAGAATTGGTGACACAACTCCGGCGACGTCACAAAATAGTGCCGGTGGCTCTCTGCCAGTCTAAATTCAACGCTCGCGCGAGCCACATATACAAAGTTCCGGAACGTATTTTTGCGGGCCCGCAACACACCAACAAATGTGAACAATGTCTAATTAAACAATTCACGGTCATTACCGGTATTACAGTTATCAAAATGTGAAAGCAATATAATAAACTCAATAGAATCCGCTAGTTACGTTGTGCGTGTAACATCGCCCAGACGCCATGAACAGATAAGTAAACATGAGAAAACATCAGTTTAGACGAACATTTTAAACATTCATTTTTTTTTAATAGAAGGAAATAAAATAAATTCTAATATGAGGTCTCTTAAGTAACTTGGTGTGTGTGTGTGTGTGTGTGTGTGCGTGAGTATGTGAGAAAATATATTTAAACAAAGAAGTGCTGGTTGCGTAATTATATAGTAGTTAAGGTCATTTGATTTCTTGTTTTTATATAAGTTTACAATTAATTAAATATGAGTTGTTTCTTTAATTGAGCCTCGTGGCCAAAATATAATCACAATATTATAATGAAATTGACGAGATGGAAATAAAGTAAAAAGGGTTCGTTAACCTTAAATGTGTGTTGATCATTTGCGTTAACCTGTTTCTCTCTGCTAATGAGTACACCTGACGAGACCCTGGTTCACGAAAAGTAATAAAATAATCAACATTTACACAATAATAAATTTAATTGAAGCTCGTAGAGCTTCAATGGCGCCCTTTAACAGTGACTTTGTAAATTAGTTAACAAAAATTTACAAACAGGTCGAAAAAATGGCAGAGGGAAATATGAACGCAGACTTAGGTGGAAGTAGCGTAGAAGTATCAATTTTAAATATTACACAAGATCATATGATAACAACCAATGATTTTGTTGATGAAAGTGTTGAAGCAAATGTAGACGAAACTGTAGTAGCGGGGAGTAGTAAAGCATTGATGAGGGAGATGATGTCAGGAATGAAAACTGAGATCAAATCAGAGATAAATGTAGTAAATAATAAACTTGACAAACGAGACGAGAAAATGAAGTCAGAAAATAATAATTTGAAAGGTGAGATTAAATCAGAAATAAATACTATAAATATTAAACTGACTGATTTAAATAACGAGTTCATAAATGTGAGGAGCGATTTGAGAGCGAGTGAAATATATATGCATAGCCGTTTGGAAAGTATGAATGAGGTTATTGTTGGAATGAGAGATGAACTGACTAGTGTTATAAATAATGTACAAGACGAAATGAGAAACGATAGAAAAATAATTAACGATAAACGAAAAGAAAAAATGTTAGAGACAAATAAAAAATTTGACACATTGACAAGTAAATGTAATGATAAAATCAAAAAGCCAAATGACAAAATGGACTGTAATGTTCAATGTTTAATTAATGAGTGTGAGCAAAGTGAAATACAAGAAAATATAAATGATGCATTCAGAAGTAATTGTGAACAAGTTGATGCAATTAAAATTAATGTAACTAGCTTAAAGAATAAACAAGCAGAACATGAGCGTGAAATAATTAAAGTCAGAAAAGACTTAAATGTAACCGTTAATCAGATGTTAACTAGTGTGAGTGAGAGAGATTTATATAGAGAGTTGTATGCAGATAGAGAAATAGAATTATACAAGTTAAAGAGAAATTATTATGAGTTAGAGAGAAAGTGGAAAGAGAGAATAGAGTATGTGGGGCAGAGGGTAAATTTTCCTATTAATTTTTCTGAACCAAGGTGTTCACAAGTGTTGTTTAAGAAGGGAAAGAGTCCCGTATTGATGTTGTATGATGTTGTACCCTCTGTCTGTAATAATGATGTTGAAAGTTTAATTTGGTATTGTGGTGAGAGAGATATAAGTGAAAAATGGTATGTTAATCAAGTAACAGAATTATATAATGTGAATCGAAAGTATGACGAATGGAGAGAAAGTTTAAAAGTATACTTGAAGAATAATGAATATAATGATCTGACAAAAGTAATTAACCCGATCATGAATGTATTTACCGATGGAGACTGGACAATAATAACTTATATTGACAAGTTGTATGAAATATTAATAGGGAATAACCCTATCAATTATAATGACATAATGAATGGAATAAAGGCAATGGATGATTATTATAATGATAGTACTAACAAATTGAGTGTGTATAACAATGATGCATGTTACAAATACATTAGATATATATATAATGATGGAGGTTGAACTAAAATATCAGTGTATAGACATTGGTAAATATTGTAAATTTTGGTAACGACCTTGCAGATTTGGACATATGAAGTGTGAAACAATTGCACAGTTCTTGACGAATGATTTGTAAATAATTTGTGAATTCATTTGTGTAGATATATTATTAAAATTTTGCAGTTTACATAAATAATTATGAAGACAATAATTGATGCTTTGTAAATTTTGATAATAATTGAAATATGTTGTGTTTAATAATCAATTGAAGTGAATAATTTGAGATGGCTAAATATTGTGATTTAATGTTGTATGATTGAACTTTTGTATAAGGCCTTGTGGAACAATTAATGACTAAATAAATCTTAAATAGTTAGTTTGTGGAATAACATAAAGGTTAAAAAACAAATGGTAATAATAATTTTGAAATTTTAAGAAATTCTTTCTATTGTATGACGGTCCATATGAGGTTAGCCAAGTGAAAATGGAGAATGCTTATGTTTTAGTAGATTTGCAAACTCGAGAAATAAAGGGAACTTATAATGTAACCCAATTAAAAAAGTATTATCTAGCTGGGTGATGATGGATGTATTTATAAATATTAATATTTTCATACATAAACAGACATTTTTATATTCTACTATTATAAATTGTTATTATTGTTTATACACACATTATGTATTTTATATAAATGGACATTAGGATAGGGAAAGTTAAGAAAGAAATGTATTAGGTTAAAACACCACCAAGACTAGAAATGTCATGTAATATAAATTATTAATTTTAATTTTAAAAAACATATTATACTTGTGATTCCCCAACTTTTCGGGCGGTCACGGCCTCACCGAACCTTGACCGTGGAATTGGTTTAGCTTTAACAGCTATGGTTGGGGCACATTACGATTACGCGGTGACCATAACTGGCCATAGCTGTTATCGTTGTAAAGGTGTACTTTGAAATTGATGGGGGGTGAAATTAAGGGGAATCACCAAACTAGGGAACAGCGGCTGCCACTCTGCCCGCTTGGGGGTAGCAAGACAGGTGGTAGACCCGTTTAAGGGCGCATATTTATATAACGCAGATATGATGATATCTATACCTTTTCAAATGTAACGCAGAAGCAAGGACACGGAGATGTCACATTCCTCCAAAACTTCAGTCCTTGTGGATGCAACTGGACGCCACAGTCCAGGGGGGGTCATAGTGTGTGTGGCTGGGAGGTTACCCAAGGTGGGTAACGATTAAAAAAAAAATTTTTTTTTTTGTTGCATTTTAGTAATGATGACTCGCTATTAATTAATTTTGTTAAAATTTGAAGAAATAGATGCACTAGATATTTAAATTTTGTGTTTATTATATCTTACTGAGTTGATTGCATGTAGTATGTTAGGAATAAGGATTATACGGAATATAATAATAGGTTTTCTGTGTTTAAAGATTTTTACTAAAAATGAAATAAATTTTTCGATAAAAAAAAAAAAAAATGAGAAGAGAATTAATAAAAGTTAAATTGAGATTAAAAGGTAATTTTATGATTTTATATGCAAATTTAATGATGTAAAGTATGTAACATTTTAAATACAAATTGTTTATTTTAAGATGATAGTAACAGTGTGAATTATTAATGTACTATGTTTACTTATGTTATATTATTATATTATGTTTGTTAGCGTAAGAGAATTTTATGAATTTAAATATTTTAAATGCATTTTAAATTGGGGATGAGAGAAATGTAATATCATCTGTTTATTTAAATTCTGATGGGAATCAGGGCAATGATTTTGAATTTTGGGGATAAAGTTAACAAGAGAAAGTAGATGGAATGAGATTATGGAATTTTAAAAGGGGATTATGTGTTGTTAGGTATTTTGACAGATATGTTAGAGATAAGTGAAAAAACAAAACCAGTGCTTCTTCGCGCAAACCAGCACCGCTAGGGGGAACAGATCAGTTGGGGATATGGTGTTGTATAAGGCCACTATTTAATATTTGATTTGTTGTTTCAGTGTTTGGTGATGCTGTGGCGGCGGACCTGAGCTGGCCAGCGCGTCAGAGCAGGGGCGTTAAGTATCTGTCTGACTCTATGGTGTTGGGATCTCGAGAGAGAAGTCCAGTATTGTCATTCAGGTGCGGTCACAGTCACCGGACCAAGGGTGAGTTGATTATATTTTTGTAAACTATACGGGGGGTTGTGGCGACATATCCTGGCTGATCCCTTTAGCAAGTATGAATGTGTCAATGAGGTTTTTTATGCTTCGGCATAAAATATCTCATTGAGGGGGGTATTGTAACATGGCATTTTGGCCTACCTGGGGTAATAAAATAGTTTGTATTTTTTTTCTTTCTCTCGTAAAGTTTTTTTTTCAACAATAGGGACAAAACAAAGGTATATTTATTGTTAGCAATGGAATTGACTGTGGCAGCACTGATGTTGACTGCATACGTGACGATTATCCAGTAATATTTTGAAAGACAGTTTCAACAACCGACAAACTGTACCAAGGTCAACAAATGACACATACAAAAACAGCAACAAGTTATATAACTAACATCAGGCGATGTCGTCAGCGCTTTGCATAACAAATTATGTAACGAACGTCAGAGGCGATCCTTGTTGTTGACTGCAGTGGTGTAACAAAAAACAGTCCGCTGGCGTATGAATACGAACTTTAAAACAATGAGAATTGGTGACACAACTCCGGCGACATCACAAAATAGTGCCGGTGGCTCTCGGCCAGTCTAAATTCAACGCTCGCGCGAGCCACATATACAAAGTTCCGGAACGTATTTTTGCGGGCCCGCAACACACCAACAAATGTGAACAATGTCTAATTAAACAATTCACGGTTATTACCGGTATTACCTTATCAAAATGTGAAAGCAATATAATAAACTCAATAGAATCCGCTAGTTACGTTGTGCGTGTAACATCGCCCAGACGCCATGAACAGATAAGTAAACATGAGAAAACATCAGTTTAGACGAACATTTTAAACATTCATTTTTTTTTTAATAGAAGGAAATAAAATAAATTCTAATATGAGGTCTCTTAAGTAACTTGGTGTGTGTGTGTGTGTGTGCGTGAGTATGTGAGAAAATATATTTAAACAAAGAAGTGCTGGTTGCGTAATTATATAGTAGTTAAGGTCATTTGATTTCTTGTTTTTATATAAGTTTACAATTAATTAAATATGAGTTGTTTCTTTAATTGAGCCTCGTGGCCAAAATATAATCACAATATTATAATGAAATTGACGAGATGGAAATAAAGTAAAAAGGGTTCGTTAACCTTAAATGTGTGTTGATCATTTGCGTTAACCTGTTTCTCTCTGCTAATGAGTACACCTGACGAGACCCTGGTTCACGAAAAGTAATAAAATAATCAACATTTACACAATAATAAATTTAATTGAAGCTCGTAGAGCTTCAATTCTTGTAACAGTACAGATTTACCTGTACCAGAATAATGGTATGAGGCATATTGTCATTGTAAATTTTATTGTGTTCATACATATTAACAAGGACAAGGTTAGTTTACCCAAGTCCCAGTAGATACGCAAATTCACCAGAGGGGAGCCGATCCAAGGTCATCAGAGTACGAGTGAAATTAAACAAGTGTAATGGCGGTTTAGGCGCTACAAATTGACAATGCGAACTTTTCATTGGCCCACTGAAACAAATCGTCACCAACAAACAATGACGACATAAAACAATTACGTGTTATACCGGGCGTTGGCGAAAAGAACAATGCACCATGACGTCAGACACTGCTGTTTTACATAATAATTGTGTCTGCCTCCACCCATTTCATCTAAAGCAGTCAGCGAGCACATACGCTTGCCGTTTACAGTGGGCAGTTCTCTGCCGAAAAATGTAACATTTACTTTATAAAATATAAGCAGCATCAGAGTTAACAATAACTATTAGTAGAAGCAGTGTACTTAATAAAAATGTATTTAAATTAGAATCAGTGGGAAAATGACAATACTAAAACCGGCCGAACACCTGCCAACCGCCAGGAACCGCTAAGGAGGAATCTACGCCACATCAGTTTCAGGAAAGCCCTATATTAATATTATCTAAATTCAAAATTACAAAATGAGCTCAAATTTCACAAATATGTTTAAATTCAAGTAAGTGAGAAAGTGAGCGTGCAAGTCTGTGTTGATCAACGTAATATAACCTGAGGCGTTGGTTTGTGATAATGGTTGACAAATATTATTATTAAAATATAAAGAGAGTTATGATTTTGTTTATGATGATAATAACAAGGCTAAAGGAAGTAGTTTACATCAAATCAGAAAGTATATTTAATTAACCTTGAACAAGGTCAAGTGCGGAATATCATCGCCGCCATTTTGAAACCTGAATAATTATTGTTGGTTATGCTTGTATCAATTTGCAACATATTTAACAAAATAAAACCAAATTCGTTAGCCTTATCTGGTGTATTATGTTATTTCTATACCCAGCAACCTCAGCCTCTTTCTGCTTAACGCAACTCTGGACCCGAAAAGCCTAATGTACTTTGAAAAAACTGAGCACGTGTTTCCACCAAAGGTGTGGTTCAGATTATGTAAATACGATAAGACACACATAAGTATCCGACATATATGTTTATTAATAATCAAATTAAAGTGAAAAATAACATTCTCTATTTTTGTCCATCATATCCTTCTCAAATCTGTCATATCCTTGTTCTAACCACTGATGTTAACCAAGCCCTTCTATTATATGAGGGCAGTCCAGAAAGTAACTTACGTTTCAGTGTGGGCAGTGATGGGACGGGGCTAGCACCGCCATCTTGGTGACACTGGGTGGCGTGACTCAGTACGCATCCAGCTGGGGGTCGGTATAGGTTTGTCTTGTGTTTCTGTGCTTTACTAATAATTTTTAAAATGAGTGCTGCGATTGAAAATCCCGCGAGCTGTGAAGTGCGCTCAGTAATACGATTTCTGCAAGCAGAAAACTGCAGACCGGTGGACATTCATCGCTGCACCAATGGCCGTGGACATGCAAATGGCCGCACCAATGTGCACGATGATGAGCGAAGTGGCCGGCCGAGTGTTCTTACTGACAAACTGGTGGAGAAAATCAATTAAAAAATCCATGAAAATCGCCGCTTTACGATTACTGAGCTATCATATGAGTTTCCTCAAATTTCACGTAGTTTCGTTCATGAAGTTGTCACGATAAAGCTTGGTTACCATAGTTTTGTGCGCGGTGGGTCCCGAAAATGCTTACAGAAATGCACAAAAACCAGCGGATGGCATCAGCATTGTCATTTCTTGATGCCTATGACAAGGATGGTGATTCTCTACTGGACCGTATTGTAACGGGGGATGAAACGTGGGTTAGGTACGTTAATTGTGAAACAAAAAATCAATCCATGGAATGGGGCCATACTTGCTCACCCAAAAAACCGAGGAAGTGTTTGCAGACCTTGTCAGCAAGGAAAATGATGGTGACAGTTTTTTGGGACAGAAAAGTGGTTCTCCTGGTAGAGTTTATGGAACGAGGTACCACAATCAACTCCGAGGTTTACTGTGAAACCTTAAAAAAGCTGGGGAGAGCAATCCAAAACAAGCGACATGGTAAGTTGAGCTCCGGGGTATTGTTCTTCCACGACAACGCCCGACCGCATACAGCAGCACGAACGTAAGAACTTCAGGGAAAATTTGGATGGGACATTTTCAATCATCCCCCATACAGCCCTGATCTGGCACCGAGCGATTATCACCTGTTCATGCGTATGAAAAAGTGGCTGGCAATGCAGCGCTTTGAAGATGACGAAAAGCTGAAGGCAGGCATTAATGAATGGCTGAAATCGTAGGTGGCAGATTTTTACGATGAGGGCTTTCAAAAACTCGTAAATCGTTACGATAAGTGTTTGAACTTGAATGGAGACTATGTGGAAAAATAGTCTAAGAATGTAGTTTTCAAGTGTGTAAATAAAAAATTTTTCTTTCATTTTTTTTTATTACTTATTCTAAAACGTAAGTTACTTTCTGGACAGCCCTCGTATCATCATTCAACTATATTGAATGCTCGAAAGAAGTAACACAGTCATTTGGCAGTAGGCGAAATTATTTTATAGATAAACTGTATTAAGTGACTTGTAACCAAGCTATAGTTGGTGCATAACCAGACAGACATACTTTAAAGTTTTTGTAGTTAATTAGTGTTTTTTTTTTCTTATACAGGTGCAGTATTTGGTTGGGGTAAAAACAGGTTTGGTCAGTTAGGTTTGAACAGTGAAGTCGATCACAAATACCCTTCTCAGTTAAAAACCTTACGTTCCATTAGAGTTAAATACATTGCATGCGGAGAAGACTTTTCTGTGTTCCTTACTCAGGTGAGAATTTTTTTTTATATTTAGATATAGTATACAATTTGTTTGTAGCATAGCACCAAAATTTAACATTTGTTAACTAGAATATTTATGGAATGTTAAAATAAAAGATACAAGACGCACTCATAGAATCATAGTATTTTCACTGAAGGTTATGTTATTAAGTTAGAAGACACCGGTCATATTCTAAAACTATAGAGAAAGTTTATCAAACTAACTGAGTCATTAATCTGACGTAAGGGCTGTTTTCAGAATTTGTTAACAAAAAAATAGTAAAATTAAGAAAATTAATTTAAAAAATAGTAGCCTGAAATATTGTATGGTGACTCTGCTTTATCAGATACTTTATTGCTTTAACTACAATGTGTTTTTTATATAAGAATCATATAAATATGTCAAACTAGTGTGTGTGTGTGTGTGTGTGTGTGTGTGTGTGTGTGTGTGTGTGTTAGAAAGAGAAAGGAAGGGGTGAGGGGGGAGAGATCTGAAAGCAGTGCCAGTGTGTTCACAGGTTAAATTTCCTTTCTGTTTTTCTTCTGTTTTCTGTGTATAATGAATTTCAGATCATGTGCTTTAAATATTTAAGAAATGATAGACCACAGATAAAATGTTGTTTTGATAGACACAGATAACGTTTCTGTTTCAATCCACAGTAAAATGTAAACAGAAAAAAATACTTTCATATGCATGAGATGTGCAGAAAAGTCATTGCTGTTTACCCTATGTGACGTTATTACACATTTAAAATATATAAAAACACAAATTACTTTCACCTACCTGCAAAGGTCCTATCTGGGTCCAGAATTCGATCGCACGTACGTCAGACGCAAACGTGTTTCATAGGTTAGTGAAATAAGTGACTCTACTCATTTTTTGCATGAAGAGAATTGATAATTTAATTCTTTAGAATCATTTAAAATTTTATCCACAATTGTTGTTTATGGTGGTACAGATTAAATTACATTTTTTTTCCTTTTTCTCTTTGTCATCTGCTACATGTTAACTTAACCTATTCTCTTACCTTACTTGTTACACATCAATATATACACAGACAGAGCCCAGCCTGCAATTTTACACACTCACAGACACACAGAAAAATTACAATCCCCTTAACATTTTAAAATAATACCCCCCAGCCGGCACGCGGTGACCATTCGAGCTCGAGTAATTCTGTAAATAATTGTGTCGACAGAGGATAAAACTGATTTGGTTGTTTTCACATATTCACCACTACCACTGCCACATGTTAGTTCATTTGAATTTACTCTTGATATTTAAAAACTTGTAAAATTTTGCAGAGCCCACTTGGCTCCGTGTCTGCGCAGACACAATCAGTGACGAACTGGGGCGATGCGTCTCTCTTTCGCGGCCAACTCAATTTCGTCGTTTTTTCAGGAAGTCAAAGCCTCATGGTTGTTCGCTGCAGCTTTGCCTCATTTGATTCATGCTGTTGGAGTTGTGTAAGTTGTGTGCGGATATCGGTTAGGCACTGGCTAACGTCACGAGATGGTCGGACCTTAAGTTTCATATCCGTCGCCTCAGTCAAGGAGACGAAACAGAAAATATACTTTTCACCATCTTGGCGGTTCACGACCGCGTCAGTCCGCGCGTATGCCCGGTTGACGCGTACGTGCGCGCTGTTACACTCTTACAAAGTTCTTGGAAAACTAGGGTGGTGCGGATTCCTTTACCGATTTCTCAACGTGATATTGCGTTGCCGCTTCGTTACAACACTGTTCTATTCACCACGTGTTCTGGTCACCGTTGAAATAAACTTTACATATTTTTATAAGTCCCCACAATGTAAATAAATAAAAATACCCATAAATTTGGCACGTTACACCTAAAAATGTGCTCGCTCACTGCATCTCATTTAGCAAGAGTTTAGGTAGTAATACTAATAACAGATCAGCTATCATAATGTTGCAAGGATGTTGATGTAAGTGTTGTGCTTATCATTTAACTTGTTTCTTATATACAAACATATCATCATTAAATAAAAATATAAGAATAAGACCTTAACAGTGTATGCATAGCTTCTTCTTCTGTAGTAAAACTACAACAGTTGAGAATAGGTAGATACCTGATTATATTTTCCTTCATGCAACTTCAGTCGTTAGGTACGATGCACGTTCATCAGGAGGAACGTCCCATCTACTGGAGAAAATCACTCGAGGCGAGCTTATCAGTACATAACAATTAACATGCACATAAAAACACTGAATTCATTATATACTCATATCGCGCGAGAACACAATGGGCATTGTTGAGAAAATAAAAGTGTACACCTGTCTACAACAGGTTTCAAGTGGATCCTCTCAGTCATGGTATCTATAGCCTCTTCCCTTTCTGATGTCATAAAGAATTCCAGCCTTTCACACCCGCGTCCTCTCCATCAACCTTTTCTATTATGATCCTTATGACAAGTATGATCCTTTCTCTAAGAATCCTATGACACAATATTTACCCGAACCAAGATGGTTTTTCTCTTTCTTATTACTTTCAGCAATTTTCTTTCCTCTCCTATTCTTCACAGTTTTTCACTCAGTCGGCCCATTTCATCATAGTCATTCTTCACCACAACGACATTTTGAAGCTTTCTAGGTACCTTTCTAATTTCTTTTCGATGGTCCATTATTTCTTTCACTGCCTTTCAACACCACTTTCCAAATAAAACACGAGTAAATCTTTTTCTCATCCCAATCGGAATCCTTCTTGGCGTCAGTAATGCTTTTATCTTTTCAAGAGCTCTCTTACCCATAGATACATAGATATTCTACTTCTTATTTCTTTCATACAGCTTCCATTACATGTCACCATACTCCAAATACAGTTAAATCTTGATATAACGCTCTTCTGCGGACTGCCCAACAAAGCGCTTTATATCGAGGGTCGCTTTATATAAAGGTCTCAAGTTTAACTATTTAATTTGTTGGCACCGTGAAAAATGAGCGTTACATCAAGAGTCATGTTATATCACAGGGCCATTATATCGAGGTTCCACTGTACTTAAATGAGGTCACTTGCTCTACAGTGTTTCCTTCCGAGGATATGTTAACGGAGCCTGTATTCTTGCTAATTCTTATTGCTTTAGTTTTTCTGACATTGATCTTCATTAATTTCATACAGATATAACTTGTATTAATTTCTTTTTTTCCAGTTTTCAGTGGCATGATGTATTTCTATGAAGTATAAATATGTTTTCCTGAATTCCTGCAGTAACAATTTATAATTTCCGAGTTGACACAATACAGTATGTGTTTTGATCTTGTATTGTTCCCACTAGTTTTATTCACTTTAGTTTCAGCCAATCAAAATCACTTTTTTGTATACATCTTCTCTCACTTCTTAATAAACAGAATGTAATATGGATCCCCCATATCAGCCACCTTTTCTGCCATTGCTATTGGTCAACAGTATCTGCTTTGTTGTATGTAGTATGTTTTTTTTCTTAGATAATTACAATCTTGTTGTGATCTAAAGAATTTGTGAGTTAACTTTTTTGAAATCCTATTAGCGCTCTGGGTAAATTTTGACTCACTCAAATAATCAAAACCAGTAGGCCTGTTTCTGTTACCAGTAACTTTTGTTTTATTAATTGACATTTGGATAATTTTTTAATACCAACCTTATTTAAGTGTAGAAATTTTCTGTCTGATCCATTTTTATGTGTCATAGAAACTTATATACGTATACATAACAACTAAAAATAAAATAAATTGTTTAACAGAATAAAAGAAAACGTGTAAAACAAATTTTGTGATTATAGAAGTCAAACAAATATGCATAGTGTATTTATGTTAATTTAATTAAGAAAGTTGTGTTAGTGGTTATAATCACAAACAGAATTAACACTGTTGCACACCACTATAGAAAAATTATTACTCCGATTAGTGCTTTCAAGCTTCACAGCTCATTGTCAGATCAGAAATAACAATATTAGGACTAGACAACTTCTTTATACCTCCACTTGTCTACCGTCCGAAGACATTTTCGTTAACAATGTATAAGTTAATTGTCCTTTCTGGCTATTATTAACTAGCGAGTTCAGTTACCCATGTCATGTGACTTGTAGCTTTTTTACGAAAATGTGTGTGGTCGGTAGGGCAAGTGGGAGTATAAAGAAGTTGTCTAGTCGTATTATTGTTATTTCCGATCTGATGATGAGCTGTGAAGCTTGGAAGCGCTAATCGGAATAATTTTTCTATAGTGGTGTGCAATAGTGTTAACTCTGTTTATTTATGTTAAATCAGTGACTACTTCATGGAAAACAATGTAGTACTACTACAAATGACACCAAAACCAATTTTAAGGTTAGCTGTCATTTAAATGTTTACCTAACAGGGCAAATGTCTCAGCAACAACCAACAATTTTAATGGCCTATATCTATGGCTGACCTTTGTGAAATGGTTTATCTCTGATTAAATCCTTAATGGGTGGTTTACCGGCCATTAAATTCTTAATGGAGGTCAGTGAAACGAGGTATTAGTCTTGTTTATTTTTTCAATTAAACTTGTACCCAATTTCCAGACTTTTAAACACTTGCTCTCCTACTTCCTATTGTCACTGGACATATTGTAATATACTTTACTCTTTTCCAATTTTATTTATTTTAATTTTGATTTTGATTACTGTATTCGTCCATAGTCCGGACGCCATCTTTACTGGTTACCGACAATGAGATATGCAATTTACTTACATTTTGGCCAGGTTCGGTTAGGCGAACGGAAATAGCAGAATGGGTTATTTTCAGTAATTAACTCTTATTTTTTGTTTACCAATGACATTCCCCTTTTATTTTTTGCACATATACTTGTACATTTAACCCTTGTTCAACAAATGAAATCCCTTCGGCCATGAGGCGTAATTGATAAAGAAAACAAGTAAAATAATTATTAACATTAACATTTTTCTCCCTCTCTCTTCATATCATTTTAAATCATCAATTTCATTTATATTTCTAATTGACCACAACCCAGCACTTCTTAAATATATATTTGTTAATCACACCGAGACACACACATTCATCCGTTACATTTTATATTCCCCTTAATGAGCTCATTTTGTATTAGAATGGGGGACTTGCAAGATTTTAATAAAGATTGTATTAATTTTACTTTCCTTTGATGATCCTTCTCTGTACGTCCATCAGATGACTCCTCGTGCACGCACTACCGTTGTTATTTCGTACTGAGTTTACATGTTTTGAAGAAGAATTTTAGTTTTTAGCCACTAATGAAAGTTAATTTTGTTATTTCCTTGTTATTTTACATTTTTAATATTTTACACACACGGGCCGCATTTTCGTTGCGGAACTTTTATTCACAACCGGCCGGTTATATGGTATTATTGCAACTGGACGAGATGAACTGCTACAAATTCTGAGATGGAAGGGGGGTCACGTGACCACTTTCATTGTTCTTATTTATGTGACGAACCAATTTCCAAGGCGAGGCTAACTACCCATCGCATTCCACGTGACGTATTTACAGGCTTGGCCCTTATGTAATGTGGCAAGACTGGTGACTTCATCGGTCAGAGTTCGTTTGGCTAAATATAACTGTTGTTTTGCATTTGGAATGTTGACCTTGACTCCCTTTCAATCGCTGGCTTACTACGTCTTATAAAATTTTACAATTATTATTTATGTTGTTACCCCAAAATTATTATTTATATCTTTTGATTCCCCTTTTCCAAATTATCCCGGGTATACCCAAATTGTCCCGTTACAATATTGTTACGACGGTCTACACGATCGTCGTAGGTACAGTAGAAACAAAATAAGTACAAGACACCAATTAAGTCACTAATCACACCTTTAATTGTTATAGTAAAACAGTTCGTAATTAACAACACAGTGTCTACAACAAATCAAATGAAAATTGTTCATACGCAATAAAATGTCCACTAATATTAAAACTCAACTGTATTACAATTATACCGTCCGAATATAATACGCAACACTTCACTAATAACTACTTGAACGTACACCGTAATAACTCGAACCGCTCTGTAAATATATCGCACTAATACTCTCGAACCGCACAGTCAAAAATCTCGCATTGAACTGAAAACTACGGCCGCGACGCAATGTATTTATAGTTACGCTCACACACCAGAAGCTTCCAAACTGCGTCTTATCTCTCGCGAACTACGTAATTGCTACGGCCTTGACACAGTCCGAGCGCCTGAGCGAAGCCTGGCACAGTCGAGAAAATTCTCGCAAAATGCGTCTAGTAGCACGTACACCACACGCTTACGTCGAGATCTTTCTGGCGCATTCGATAAACGCGTAGATTGTTCTGTGCTGTCGTAGCACTGCCCCCTCCTTAAGCCTGTTCGTCCCGAACTGGCAAAGCGTCTCTAAATTTGTATTTAGCCAGGCGATCTAGGTGGACGACCTTGAACTTTCGCTGTCCTTCCTGTTGAATCCGATAAACAACATCGTTAATTCTTTTTTTTACAGTGTAGGGTCCTTCCCAGTTAGACTGAAGCTTAGGTGAGCGACCACGACGGCGCTTTGGATTGAACAACCAGACCTGATCTCCTTGGAAACCCACACTATTGCTGCGAATGTCATACCGAGTTTTCATTTTATCACTGGCAATCTTCAGCCGTCCTCTTACCAAGCGATTCATTTCTCGCAGTTGGTTTTCTAATTGTGAGGAATAGTTCTTTGGCTCTTGGGACTGAGTCTCAGGTGATACAAACACCAAGTCCCCAGGAAGACGAATCTCCCGCCCAAACACCAATTTTGCTGGAGTCATGCCGGTTGTGTCATGTACTGATGACCTATACGCCATAAGGAATAGTGGTATACGTTGGTCCCAGTCTGTTTGGTTCTCGTCAACAACTTTCGAAAGATGCTGCTCAAGTGTCCTGTTGAATCTCTCAACCATCCCGTCCAACTGAGGATGCAGAGGCGTTGTCCTGGTCTTTCGAATTCCGAGTAGACGGCATAATTCTTTAAACACTCCTGATTCGAAATTCCTCCCTTGATCCGTATGGATTTCCATAGGGGCTCCATAACGGCAACAGAAGTTGTGAACTAACTTCTTTGCCACAGTGGTAACCTCCTGATTTGGAATTGCGTAGGCTTCCACCCACTTAGTAAAGTAGTCACCTACAACCATGATGTACCGGTTTCCATCGTCAGTGACTGGGAATGGTCCAGCAATGTCTATGGCAATTCTCTCGAAAGGTTGTCCAACGTTATACTGTCTCATTTTTCCCCTGCTTCTGGTTTGTGGGCCCTTGCTTGCAGCACATATTTCACACGTCCGAACCCATTCCTCTACGTCGTGCCGAAGATGAAGCCAATAGAATCGCTTCTGTATTTTGTCAAGGGTTTTGTTAACGCCAAGATGGCCTCCAGATGGTCCATCATGCATCTCCTTCAAAACAGACTGCACTTTACTTCGGGGAACTATCAACTGCATGACCACGTCTCGTCCATCTGCACTTTCCCAAGCCCTTTTCAGCAATCCGTTTTCTACTAGGTGAGAGATTCCCATTGTGCCCAGTAGCCCTTCAGCACTTCGGAACCATGTCAGATATCTTGCCAATCCGGGCGGCGACCTTCCTCTTTCGGTGTCAAGATCGGTCCAATGTCTTCATCAGTCATCTGTTCTTGTCGACAGTCTTGTGTTGTCAAGCCGTCAGCCAGGAAATGTAGAGTGATGGCTTCAACATGTTCGCTTGAGTTTTGTTCTTCCTTTCTGTGGCAATGTCGGGAGTCTTGCGGGCACGGTCTTCGTGATAAGCCATCTGCATTACCGTGCAGGCGCCCCCGCCGATGTTGTACCTTGAAGTTGTACACTTGCAGACGTTCGAGCCACCTTGCCAACTGTCCTTCCGGATTTTTAAATCTCAAGAGCCATGCAAGTGCAGCATGGTCAGTACGTAGTGAAAACTCTCTCCCATAGAGGTATTTATGGAAGTGCTCCAAAGCTCTGACAATTGCCAACAACTCTCTTCTTGTAACACAATAATTTCTCTCTGGTTTAGAAAGCGTCTTGCTGTAATACGCTATTACTCGTTCTTCACCGTTCTGCACTTGAGACAAAACTGCTCCTAGACCAGTATTGCTTGCGTCTGTGTCTACGATGTACTTCCCTTCGGAAGCTGGAAAAGCGAGAATTGGCTGCGAACATAATGCAATCTTCAACGTTCTAATGCTTGTTCACACTCTCTCGACCATTGGAAGTTTCGTTTATTTTCCGTTAGCTCATGTAGTGGTTTAGCAATAGTAGCGAAGCCTTTCACAAAACGTCGGTAATATGAGCATAACCCCAGGAAACTCCGAACTTCGTGTTTATTCTTCGGAACTGGCCAGTCTCTTACGGTGTCTACTTTATTAGGATCCATGCTAACGCCCGCTGCCGAAACCAGATGGCCCAAATACTGTACTTCCTTCTGGAATAGAGAACACTTCTTCGGGCTCAGCTTCAGTGTGCACCGTGAATTCTAGTTAGAACTTCCTTAAGGTTTTGCAAATGATCTTCGAAAGTCTTCCCGATCACTATGACATCGTCTAAGTAAACAAGGCAAGTTTTCCACGTCAGGCCTCGGAGTATCAGGTCCATCAGTCTCTCAAATGTTGCCGGTGCATTACAGAGTCCAAATGGCATGACGTTAAATTGGAATAAGCCACTTGGGGTCGAGAAAGCGGTCTTTTCCTTGTCTTCTTGATGAAGACCCACTTGCCAATATCCACTCTTCAGGTCCAATGTGGAAAACCACTGTGCTCCGGACAACGTGTCGAGTGTATTGTCAACGCGAGGTAATGGATAGCAGTCTTTCTTTGTAACGTCATTTAACCTCCGGTAGTCTACGCAGAAACGCAATCCACCATCCTTCTTCGCTACCAGCACTACAGGGGAAGACCAAGCACTTGACGAAGGTTCAATTACTCCCTCTGTCAACATGTCCTGTACTAACCGAGAGATCTCCTCTTGTTTAGATAATGGAGGCCTTCGAGGAGGTTGGCGTATCGGTGTTGTGTCCCCGGTATTGATGCGATGTTGCACAAGAGAGGTTCTTCCCAGTGACTGTCCCCGAACTGCAAAACAATCTTTGAATTCGTGTAAAAAGTGTCCGAGTTCTTTTACCTCACCACTTGATAGGTCGTTAGAAGATCTGTTCAATAATTCTTGCAGTTCCTCTGGTAATTTAGAAGTATCCGAAGAACTGGGTCTTCGTTGCGTTATTCCGGCTACCCAGGCCACAGGAGTCAATTTGCCTAGGAGCATATTGCTTTGTAAAGTGATAGCTTGATCCAAAATATTCGCCACTCTAATAGGTACATTTCCGGTTTCGTCAGGTTTTACTAAACTTCTGGCAATTAGTATGCCCGGTGTGCTGACTACATGGGGTTCGAATATAGAGCACTGATTGCCCCTAGTATCTACCGCAGTTCTAACCATGATGATCTTTTCGGAGTTTGGCGGAACAGTTACGGCCACTTGGTTTATGACGTCCATCGATTTTTCTGCTGTCGTCATTGTTGATAGCATTACCTCTTCGCCTCCGATTCTCAAGACATTGTTTTTGAAGTCGACTATAAATCCGTATGCGTTCATAACGTCCACACCAAGAATTGCGTCATCCACAATGTCTGCAACAAGTACTTGATGATTAAACTCAAGTCTACCGAGGCGTAGGTGTATCTCCACTTTTCCATACACTTTTACAGGCCGTCCAGTAGCTGTTTGCAAGCTGCAAGAGCACCAGATTGGCTTGAGATCTTTCACCACGTCGGGGCGCACAATAGAAACTGTTGCGCCTGTGTCAACTGTAATCGAGGTTGGCCTTTCTTGAACAAATCCGGTAACTACCAAGCTCCCGGTGTTTTTCTGAAGCGTAGAAATTGCGTATTCTCTAGGGGCTTCGTTCCTCCAGTTAGTCAGCACACGCCCCGTTGCACCGACTATTGCTCGTTTCCCTGCTGCTGAATTCTAACCCGACAATCTCGTAGATGTCCAGGTTTCCCACATCGATAACACTTCGGTCTTCCATCCTTTCTTATTTTATTCTGTGGCGCCGACCGTCGAGTCTCTGTTCCTCGTTCTTCTTCCTCATCGTCTGTGCTGTCGCGATCTTTTAGCTCGCGCACTTTATGACTTGTCCAACCAGATGCTGATTTGGCGGCCTCAAATTGCAAAGCATGTACCAGGGCGTCCGCACTGTTCTGGTGTCTTGCCATTCGTAACACTTGCTGTAGTTCGTTATCTCGGACACCGGCAGTAAATGTCTGCATCGCAAAACGCGTTCGAAAATCTTCTGGCACTTCAGGATAGGCCAGTCTAATTAGTCTGTCGATACTTGCTTCAAACTCTTGAAGACTTTCCCCGGAATGCTGTCGCCTTGCTGTCAACTGGGTGCAGTACACATCTCGCAAATATTTATCACCATACCGTAATTCCAGAGCTTTTATCAACTCGGCATAGGTGTTCTGGCTGTCAGGTGGCACTTTCTGTAGTAGTTCTGCCGTGGGTCCTTTTAATACAAGGACAAGTGAAACAGCCTTGTCTTTTTCTGTCCAATTATTTGCGCATGCAGCAGCTTCAAATTGGCGGAGGTACGTTGCCCAGTGAGTGCTTCCGTCAAAGGTTGGAGCTTTGACATGAACTGTCCCTACTGCAGGCAAAGTGACTTTCTCTGTTAACTTATTTTCTGTCTTGATCACTGGTACAGTCTGTTCAGAAATTTGTTTTGGTTGAATCTTCATGCACTGTTCAACTTCAATTTTAATTTGTTCTCTTATGTTTGCCATTGAGTTTTCTACTGCAGATATTTTTGTTGACATAACTTCTTCCACAGTCAAGACAGATTTTTCTACTTTAGCTATTTTATTTGACATGGATTCTTCTACGTCAGATATTCTGGTAATCTGATTGTTGAGCTCACCTCGTAACTCACCTACGTCACCACGTAGGAGACCCAATTCTGCGGTAGTATGTTCTTGTAACTGTTTCTGCATAGTTTCAAAGAGAGCTTCCGTTTTATCTTTTTGTCTTTCTTCTGTCTCTAGCATTAGTGCTTTCTGACATTCCTCAGCTTCTTCTCTTTCCTGCCTGCGTTTTTCATCCTGTCGTTTTTCTGCTTCTTCTCTTTCTTGTCTTTGTTCTTCTTTTTGTCGTCTTTCTGCTTCTTCTGCATCCTGTCGTCGTCGTTCTTCTGTCTGCAACAGCAGCGCCTGGAAATTTTCCATCATCTGACTGGCATCCATTGTTTTTCGATTAATTACGAATTACACTCGTCTTGTACAAAGTATCCACTGTTTCCACTGTTAACCGTTCTATCCCAGTTCTGACACCACTGTTACGACGGTCTACACGATCGTCGTAGGTACAGTGGAAACAAAATAAGTACAAGACACCAATTAAGTCACTAATCACACCTTTAATTGTTATAGTAAAACAGTTCGTAATTAACAACACAGTGTCTACAACAAATCAAATGAAAATTGTTCATACGCAATAAAATGTCCACTAATATTAAAACTCAACTGTATTACAATTATACCGTCCGAATATAAAACGCAACACTTCACTAATAACTACTTGAACGTACACTATAATAACTCGAACCGCTCTGTAAATATATCGCGCTAATACTCTCGAACCGCACAGTCAAAAAGCTCACATTGAACTGAAAACTAAGGCCGCGACGCGATGTATTTATAGTTACGCTCACACACCAGAAGCTTCCAAACTGCGTCTTATCTCTCGCGAACTATGTAATTGCTACGGCCTTGACACAGTCCGAGTGCCCGAGCGAAGCCTGGCACAGTCGAGAAAATTCTCGCAAAATGCGTCTAGTAGCACGTATACCACACGCTTACGTCGAGATCTTTCTGGCGCATTCGATAAACGCGTAGATTGTTCTGTGCTGTCGTAGCAATATTAATTTATTAATGTTTATTTTGTATTTCATGTATATTTGTTTTACTGTTATTCTGTATAAGCTGTTTTGTGCATCAAGTCTGTGTGTCATAATAAATTAACATTCTTTGTATTCCAAGTTGTTTAGACTGTACATATGGGAACTTGCAAATCACAGATTCCAAATATAATGGGTAAATTATTACGATTGTTGCAACCAACATATATTGTGATTCGTTTATACAATAGCTTGTTACAGTTCCATAACAGGTTAAGGAGTCTTTGTTTACATTTTGGTTTGAAAGTTCTAAATGTTGAAAACAACTGAAGGACCTGTTGGCTTTGAGATTTGTTCCATTATCCACATTTCAAATTCAAGAAATAGCCAAGCAATGAAAACACGACATGTGCTGCGATATGATGAAAATTCAAAAAAGTGATGGAATAGTGTGAAATTGTATTAGACAGTTAATAAATGATATTGTTACGATGGTCTACTTGATCGTCGTAGGTACAGTGGAAACAAAATACAAGACACCAATTAAGTCACTAATCACCAGCTTTAATTTTCACAGTTAAACAGTTCGTAATTAACAACACTGTCTCTTACAACAAATCAAATAAAAATGGTTCACACGCAAATAAATGTCAACTAATATTAAAACACAATTGTATTACAATATCCCGGCCGATTATTAAACACTTCACTGATAACCACTTGAATGCCCCCGATAATAACTCGAACCACACTGTAATATCGCGACTATAACTGAACTGAGTGTCCATGAGTGCATGTGTTTATAGTCACCGCTCACAGACCAGAATGTTCGAAATTACGTCGTAGTGCCAGTATATACTACGTAATTAATTGCGGCCTTGACACAGTCCGTGCGGCTGGCGGCTTTGAGAAAACTCTCGCAAATGCATCTAAGAGTCACGTATGCCACACACATTAGAGCGAGATTCTTCTGGCACATTCGACAGACACGTAGATTGTTCTGTGATGTAACAATGTGTAAAGTTTAATGAAGACAAGCCATGCTTAGTTGTGGAAGTTTGTTGCTTTACAACAATGGTCGACCACATATTGCTGCTGAAACCACATTATTGTGTCATTTGGCTGGGACCTCCTCTACAGCCCAAACTTATTGTTCCACTGTTTGTGAATTTGAATTGGTTCCTTGCCAGCCAGCCCAATGTGGATGTTGACAAAATCAAAAAAGTTGTAGAGCACTGGTTGTTTTTTTTTCAGGCAGCTCTATTTTATGTAGAGGTGTATAGAAGAAATTGGTTCTACAGTACGACAGATGCTTTAAAATGTGCAGAAACGCTTTTGAAAAGCGGTTTACCTGTGACCATTCTTGTAAAAATAAAACCGTTAATAAAATATTGCATGTATTTTTTAAAAAAGCCTTAACAGTACTTACTACTCAAAAGTGTCTCATAATGTTTTACAAAACTTGAGTGTACATGTTTTGTAAATGCTTTATTGTACTGAATCAATTTTATTTTTCACTTCAGGATGGTGGTGTGTTCACGTGTGGAGCTGGACAGTATGGGCAGTTAGGACATGGTTCTTTGTCAAACGAAATATTACCAAGAAAAGTTTTAGAATTAATGGGAAGTACAGTTACCCAAATAAGTTGTGGAAGGTAAATATGTTTCCCTTGCTGAACACACACACAGTCTCCTTACTAATGTAGAAATATATTGTGATGGTACAATTCTGGTGCAATACTAAATTTATAAAAACATGGTACAAAAGACCATAATTATTGTATTCATTTATTTTTAACAATTATTTGGTAATAATTATTTAAATATTTCATAATCCCTGTAAAGCTGTGGTGAGTGGACTATATAACTATTTTATAAAACGCAAATGTGAATTGACAGGATTCCGACCGTTTTCATTGCAAAACGACAAACACAGCAAAAAACGTATGTAACATATAGCGATAAAGTGCCTAGCCCTGATGACGTCAGTGGTAAGAAATGCATATTTCCGTAAACAACTCAAGGCTTGGCTATATGAACAAAAGCCTGATGACGTCGCTTTTACCCCACCTACGCAATGTGAAACAAAGACTCTGTGTCATTCCATCCTGAAGTGTGAACGCAGCCGGCCGGCAAAAAAGTTCACCAAGTGTAAATTTTAACTTTTACACCACCAAAAGTGGTTAAATAACTATCTAAAATATCAGAAATGTTGGGGCGGTAAGGACTTGAACAGGTGTCATCGGCCAATGGATCGTCAAGAAACGGCGTGCGTATAGAATCTGCCCAAAGTGTTTTCGTGGGCAGACACGACGGTGTGGGCCCGAAAAAGCGATGTAAAGAAGGATTGTGCACGATCGACGACCCTAGCAGTGCGGTGAGACCTGTCCAAAATATAATTTGGTGAGAACGTTCCAATATTCTTTTTTACTTCCATATTCCTTAAGGAAAGGAAGTGTGGTGATGGCAAAAAAAATCGTGTTCGAGATTATTGCAGATTCTGATTGTACTACACTCAAAACATGAAAAAAAGTCGTTTTCCAAAAAGTGTCTGTGTAGATTTTTTTTCTATGGCAAACGATAACTGCCGCAAATTCAAACAGAATCAAATAATTTTTTGCATACAGCCCTGATTTGTAGAGTACTCATGACCTATTGTTTTTGGTGAAGATCGGTTGAGGGAAAGGGGTAGTTTACCTGCAACGGTTTTTTTTTTATCAAGGGCAATTTTTTTTTGCAAATGATAACAGCCACAAATTCAAACAGAATTAAATAATGTTTCGTATACAGCCATGAATTGTAGAGTTCTCAAGACCTATTGTTTTTGGTGAAAATCGGTTAAGGGAAAGGGGTAGTTTACCTGCAACGTTTTATGTTTTAACAAGGGTATTTCCTATGGCAAACGATAACAGCCGCAAATTCAAACAGAATCAAAAGATTATTTGCATACAGCCCTAAATTGTAGAGTTCCCAAGACCTATTGTTTTTGGTTAAGATCGGTTAAGGGAAAGGGGTAGTTTACCTGCAACGTTTTATGTTTTAACAAGGGTATTTTCTATGGCAAACGATAACAGCCGCAAATTCAAACAGAATCAAATAATTTTTTGCATACAGCCCTGAATTGTAGAGGTCTCAAGGCCTTTTGATTTTGGTGAAGATCGGTTAAGGGGAAGGGGTAGTTTACCAGCAACCTTTTACGTTTTAACAAGAGTAAAGTACTTGAAAATTCATTTAAACTTTTGGAACAATGGTAATTGTTAAAAAATATCGGTATGGAGAACCATACATGACTTCCATATTCTAAGATTTATATTTAAAATCATTTTCGAAATGAAATATTACCTAAATATTCCCTAAAGACGAAAAGTCTGTCTATGAATCGTTCCTCTGTAAACACGTGCAGTTACACTGCCCAGCGATCCACAGCAAGGAAATCGCTATCCACGCTGGACACTTTTTCGGCTTGCATGCGTTATGTTGGTATGGGTTCGGCACTTTCCATTTAAAAACCGTGCAAATGTAAGAAAATAAACATGAATGAGGCCAAAAATAACGCGAACTGTGTGTGTGTGTGTGTGTGTGTGTGTGTGTGTGTGTGTGTGTGTGTGTGTGTGTGTGTGTCTTCCCTGCCTTTTCATTGCGGTAGTCATAATAATAAAATGGAAACGTAAACAGTACATAACTGAGAAAAAAATACATAAATGAAAAAACTATAATTTTATTGCCTGGCAACAAAATTATTTTATTTTTAACAATTACCATTGTTTGAAAAAGTTTAAATGAATTTTCAAGTACTTTACTCTTGTTAAAACGTAAAAGGTTGCAGGTAAACTACCCCTTCCCCTTAACCGATCTTCACCAAAATCAAAATTCCTAGAGTCCTCTACAATTCACTGACTTATGCAAAACATTATTTGATTATGTTTGAATTTGCGGCTGTTATCGTTTGCCATAGAAAATACGCTTGATAAAAAAACGTTGCAGGTAAACTACCCCTTCCCCTCAACCGATCTTCACCAAAAACAATAGGTCTTGAGTACTCTACAAATCAGGGCTGTATGCAGAAAATTATTTGATTCTGTTTGAATTTGCGGCTGTTATCGTTTGCCATAGAAAATACCCTTGTTAAAAAAACGTTGTAGGTAAACTACCCCTTTCCCTTAACCGATCTTCACCAAAAACAATAGGTCTTGAGAACTCTACAATTTAGGGCTGTATGCAAATAATCTTTTGATTCTGTTTGAATTTGCGGCTGTTATCGTTTGCCATAGGAAATACCCTTGTTAAAACATAAAACGTTACAGGTAAACTACCCCTTTCCCTTAACCCATCTTCACCAAAAACAATAGGTCTTGAGAACTCTACAATTCAGGGCTGTATGCGAAACATTATTTGATTCTGTTTGAATTTGCGGCTGTTATCGTTTGCCAAAAAAAACAAATTTCCCTTGATAAAAAAAAACCGTTGCAGGTAAACTACCCCTTTCGCTCAACCGATCTTCACCAAAAACAATAGGTCGTGAGTACTCTACAAATCAGGGCTGTATGCAAAAAATTATTTGATTCTGTTTGAATTTGCGGCAGTTATCGTTTGCCATAGAAAAAAAAATCTACACACACACACACACACACACACAGACACTTTTTGGAAAACAACTTTTACTTCCATATTCCTTAAGGAATGGAAGTATGGTGATGGCAAAAAAAATCGTGTTCGAGATTATTGCAGATTCTGATTCTACTACACTCAAAACATGAAAAAAAGTCGTTTTCCGAAAAGTGTCTGTGTGTGTGTCTGTCTGTCTGTCTGTCTGTGTGTGTGTGTGTGTGTCTGTAGATTTTTTTTCTATGGCAAACGATAACTGCCGCAAATTCAAACAGAATCAAATAATTTTTTGCATGCAGCCCTGATTTGCAGAGTACTCGCGACCTATTGTTTTTGGTGAAGATCGGTTGAGGGAAAGGGGTAGTTTACCTGCAACGGTTTTTTTTTTAGCAAGGGTAATTTTGTTTGTTTGGCAAACGATAACAGCCGCAAATTCAAACAGAATCAAATAATTTTTCGCATAGAGCCCTGAATTGTAGAGTTCTCAAGATCTGTTGATTTTGGTGAAGATCGGTTAAGGGAAAGGGGTAGTTTACCTGTAACGTTTTATGTTTTAACAAGGGTATTCCTATGTCAAACGATAACAGCCGCAAATTCAAACAGAATCAAAAGATTATTTGCATACAGCCCTAAATTGTAGAGTTCTCAAGACCTATTGTTTTTGGTGAAGATCGGTTGAGGGAAAGGGGTAGTTTACCTGCAACGTTTTTTTAACAAGGGTATTTTCTATGGCAAACGATAACAGCCGCAAATTCAAACAGAATCAAATAATGTTTTGCATACAGCCCTGATTTGTAGAGTACTCAAGACCTATTGTTTTTGGTGAAGATCGGTTAAGGGAAAGGGGTAGTTTACCTGTAACGTTTTATGTTTTAACAAGGGTATTTCCTATGGCAAACGATAACAGCCGCAAATTCAAACAGAATCAAAAGATTATTTGCATACAGCCCTAAATTGTAGAGTTCTCAAGACCTATTGTTTTTGGTGAAGATCGGTTGAGGGAAAGGGGTAGTTTACCTGCAACGTTTTTTTTAACAAGGGTATTTTCTATGGCAAACTATAACAGCCGCAAATTCAAACAGAATCAAATAATGTTTTGCATACTGCCCTGATTTGTAGAGTACTCAAGACCTATTGTTTTTGGTGAAGATCGGTTAAGGGGAAGGGGTAGTTTACCTGCAACGTTTTTTTATCAAGCGTATTTTCTATGGCAAACGATAACAGCCGCAAATTCAAACAGAATCAAATAATTTTTTGCATACGTCCCTGAATTGTAGAGGTCTCAATGACTTTCGATTTTGGTGAAGATCGGTTAAGGGGAAGGGGTAGTTTACCTGCAACCTTTTACGTTTTAACAAGAGTAAAGTACTTGAAAATTTATTTAAACTTTTTGAAACAATGGTAATTGTTAAAAATACAATAATTTTGTTGCCAGGCAATAAAATTATAATTTTTTCATTTTAATGTAATATAATATTTTTCATTTAATACAGCAATAAAAAGGCAGGTAAGACACTGTGTTTGGGTGAAAATTATTTTAAATATAAATCTTAGAATATGGAAGTCATGTATGGTTCTCCATACCGATATTTTTTCATGTTTTGAGTGTAGTAGAATCAGAATCTGCAATAATCTCGAACACGATTTTTTTTGCCATCACCATACTTCCATTCCTTAAGGAATATGGAAGTAATAAAATAATTTTGTTGCCAGGCAATAAAATTGTAATTTTTTCATTTTAATGTAAATCTGTACATAGTATAAAGTAAAGTCGGTCCGTTTTCTCTCTGTGTTTGAAATCGCTAATCTCAGGAAGTACTGAACGGATTTTATTCAAGTTTTCGCCAATAGATAGAGTGTCTATCGAGGAACATTTATGTGTATAATTAATACATATATGTTGTACATTAGCTTAGCTATCACGGTTTATGTCAAGTAAGTGGTATAGTTTACATCTTATATATAAAAATGAATGTTTCTTTGTTTGTCCCGTATGCGTTCCTATACCATTCATCCGATTGCGATGAAACTTCGGTGAGTTGTTGTGCGCACGTCCGCGAAGGTTTCTTCCACATCTCCTCCTAAACCACTGTACCGATTTCAACCAAACTTGGCACAAATATTTTACGCAACGGGAGAACCAACATAGGATAGGTGTTTTTTTGATGGGTTCCTTTTGGGGGTTCTTTGGGGTCTTCCACATCGCCTCCTAAACCACTGGACCGATTTCAACCAAACTTGGCACAAATATTTTACGCAAAGGGAGAACCAACATAGGACAAGTGTTTTTTTCGATACGATCCTTTGGGGTCTTCCACGTCTCCACCTAAACCATTGGACCGATTTCAACCAAACTTGGCACAAATATTTTATGCAACGGGAGAACCAACATAGGACAGGTGTTTTTTTCGATACGATCCTCTGGGGGGTCCTTTGCGGTCTTAAAAAACTATTAGATCTGGTTACTATGGCAACCCAATAGAATAGATTCTGTTCTAAATATATTATCGCATTAAATTGAAGACCACGCGAACGAAGTTGTGGGCAACAGCTATTTATTTTTAAGAAGCCTACTTTAATTAAACTTTATTAATTAAACTAACATTTTCATTACGTACAATGTGAAACTCCGTAGCGAAGCACGGGTATTCTGCTAGTCATGTATAAGAGAAAATATATCATGCGTGGCAGGCAAGCATATCTCAGTTATGTACTGTTTACGTTTCCATTTTATTATTATCACTACCGCAATAAAAAGGCAGGGAAGACACACACACACACACACACACACACACACACACACACACACACACACACACACACACACACACACACACACACACACACACACACACAATTCGCGTTATTTCTGGCGTCATTCATGTTTATTTTCTTACATTTGCACGGTTTTTAAATGGAAAGTGCCGAACCCATACCAACATAACGCATGCAAGCCGAAAAAGTGTCCAGCGTGGATAGCGATTTCCTTGCTGTGGATCGCTGGGCAGTGTAACTGCACGTGTTTACAGAGGAACGATTCATAGACAGACTTTTTGTCTTTAGGGAATGAACCCTCTGCAAGATGCTGAGGGTCCATGAGTGACTTTGGAGTGCTCCTTCTTTTCCACGTGTTTGTTCTGTGAAACGTACACTGTAGATTCACAGATTTATTCTAAGTAAATCAACAATGACCAATTCAAAATTCATTCAATATTATAATGACCAATTTTAAACCAATTCAAAATATTTTATTTAAAATTTAAATGAGCTCAAAAATAAAATAAATTGTACCAGAGAATGAGAGAGAGAGAGAGAGAGAGAGAGAGAGAGAGAGAGAGTGACTTAAATCTTTTAAGTGCTGGGTTGTGCGAACTATATTATATATGTTTAATGTTTAATAATAACATATCAAATGTTAATGTTTACTGTGTAGGTATTTTGGAGGGTTAAAATGTTCTAAGGGTTTGATGTTTGCTAAACGCCTCATGGCGTAATATGTACGTGTTTGGTACAGATAGTCAGTTATTCATATGTACTTACAGTTTTTGGAAAATAAATTGGGTAATATCATTGGTAAAAAATACAAGTACGAGTGAGTTATTTCAGGTATATTTCGCAATTACTGGTTCGTCTACACGAATACTGGACCGAAAGGTAAGCCTAATATCTATGTTGTTGCACAATCTGGCAACACGGCGCCCGATAATTATTCAATGTTTATTATAAAAGTAGTTAATTTTATGTGACGCAAGTTTAGTATTATCACATTTTGCGCCCGAAAGAACAGGGACTGTATTATCACAATATCTATTAATATAGATGGATTGGTTACAATATTGAATTGCTTAATTATTATAAGATGTCATAAGTGTTCTTTGGTTACAAATATCACAGAAATAATACTATATACAAAGTCTAGACAAGATACTCTTACTTGTATTTTTATAAACTGACTTTACATGTATCCTTTTTCTCAGAATTAAATTCTCTACAAGTTTTGGTCAACAATGTGTGTTAAATTATAACGATAGTTATTGTCCGACCTAACCTTTCTGTTAATGTTCATGTACCATTGTAAGTTAGGTTTAAAGATGGTATTCTATACTATCAACTGGGTTTTGCTAATTATGCTTCAAAATAAAGTAATGCCCACTGTATTTCAGTTTCAAGTTTCTTTTATATGTATTGATGACAGTTAAAATAGTCAAAATACAGTGTGACATCAAGAATCTTCAATAAAATACATTTATGTTAAAAAAGTTAATTGTGTGTGTTGTAACAACCTAATAAATTCTGTTTACAAAATAATAATTATGTGTGTATACCAAAAATAAAATTTTTGGTGTTTTTGAAAAAATATTGTTTGTTTTTCGTGTTTGGTATTTAGGAAATAAATTTTGTAATGAGTTAGGGTAAAAATTCTGGTCTTTTAATTCTGTTTCTGTTAATTGTATTAATTTGAAGTTTTAGAATTAACTTCTGCGTTAATTGGATTATCTCCAGCACTAATCGATAGACGGTTCTTCTTCTTCTTTGAGTATTCTCCTTCTTCTTTGGTTAATGCCGCCTTTCGGATAGTCCGTGATCCCAGTTTATTTTATTTTTTTTTTAATTCTAATTTATTAAATTTATAAATAAATTTAAACCAAATTGCAGAAAATTTAAATTTATTAACAGTTGTATTCAGGATCGATTGTTAATCGATTATCAACAGTAGTATCGACTCGTTCTCAGGGCTTGTCGATTAATTTTTCACATGTGTATTTTCTATTAATTATTTGGTTCTTTGAACGGTTATTTTATATATAGTCAGAGAAGGGTAAGGTCAGGAAAGTGTAACACTTACATGTAAAAAGCTTAATTATTAAAAATTACAAGTTATTAATCAATATATAATGTTTATTAAAGATAAAAATTTCGAACCAGTGAAGTCTATATGATTACGTTGGTAAAGCTCGCTTTGGATTGTGGGAAGTCAAAGATGGCGGCTTCTGGACTGCATTCGTTAAACCGTAGACGCTCGATGAAAATTTCTTCTAATAAATGGTGCCTTTTCAATGTTTCCTCGTCTCCGCAGTTGAGATTATTCCTTCTGGTGTTAGTAGAATGGTTCTGGTTCAGTGTCTTGTGCTTCACTTCGATTAAATATGTGTGATAATGTTTAATATACTTTGTTCAATAAGGTCGAAACTGGCACTTCTCGTCTCGTTATTAAGAATTATTTATTGTGTAGGTTTTAGTTATTATTTCACTCATTAACTGTGCTGTATTACTTTATTTTAATGGTGTTATTAAATGTTCTCACTGAAGTTAAGTTTAAGTTCAAAATTTAGTACTTTATGATTTTTCACGTTAGACTAGGCTTACAGACCTATCGCCATATTTGTCTACTATATAGGTTAATCTTAGCACAAATCGCATCAGGTGTTCTCGACAAGGTCCAATAATTAACTGTTCTCATTTCCTTCGTCTCCTGAATGTCTTAGCCAATTTAATATTAGTAATTCATTGTTTTAAAATCTGTTTGGGTTCCGCTACATTTAGAAAAGTTACATTATATCACTGAGTATATTTTTGTTATTATTTACTTTTATGAAATACTAAATACATAATGTCTTTCTTTAGTTCATTCTGTTTGATTTGACACCAGATAAGGTAGTTTTACAAAGTTTTTTTATCTAAAATGCAATATTTCTTTCATTTTGAAAAAGTAGGCTTTTATTTTTACTTCCTGTCCTTCTCCAAAATGTTTGCTATTTTATATGTTATATTTATGATTGTACTAAATCTCAGATTGACATAAAATTTCCTTAATTTCTTGTAATTTTGTTAATTGGTTATCCTTTTGAATATTATTCAATAATTTATAACTCCCCACTCTGAAATTTCAGTTATTGGATTTGCAATTTTAACAATAATTCTTCCTATCTTTTTACAATATCTTTTTAAAGTATAATTTACATTATATTATTCTGTGACTGATTTGCCTTACATAAATTTCATCAGTTTAACTAGTTTACTGGACTGGATTCATCAATTATAATGTATTTTATATTTACCATTTGGCCTAGATTTTGTCTGGTTTTACATACAAAGTTTTTTAACAATACAGCTTGTTTATACCCTCTCTGACCTTCTATTCTAATACAGTGTTGATTAACAGATCCTTACTTTACTACAAGAACATTTAATAGTGAATTTAAACTATTAATCATAACAATTATTTGTCATTAAAAAGTGGTATTTAATCTCGGACCATTTAGTCTTGATTAATCCTGGTAACTTATAATAAACATTTTATAACAAAAGAATGGTATCCACACTCAGACATTGCATTCTTGACTAAAACTATTAAACATAATAAACATTTTATAATATTATAACATTACTCTCTAATTCAACATTTAGGTATATAGTTCATTTATTTAACTAGAAACATAACACATTGGTTTCTTTATTTTTAAACCTTTCTTAATATTACTGGTGAGCAGTCGTATCTGTTTTTAGTTTATTTTATTTTAGGGAAGTATCCCTTGTCACTTTACTTATTCACCACCTGCTCTCATTTATCTTACTTATTTCATTGAATGTCATTAGATAAAGAGTGGCACTTTATTAGAAACATTAGTCTATGCCCTTCATAATACTATTTTATTAAATAGTATTCATGACGTTAAATTAAACCTTAAAGTTGTTTAAAGGTACACCTTTATTAAGTGTAAGGATTTAATGCACTTTCTTGAAGTTTATTTATTACAGTAGAATAACTTGCACTTGTCTCCTGCTAATTCTTGATACTTATCACTAATCAGTTTTATAGTTTTATATTATCAAGATATTTATTTATGAGGGACTGTTAAGATTTGTTTTTATTCATTATACAATAACTTTCCTGGGTGCACTTTTACTTATCACTCTAAACACTTTTGTTTACATTTGTTTATATTAATTCTGTTTTTGGGTGTTATACTTTCATTTTGTGACATTTAATTTCCCTTGGGGTTTTGGTTTTCTCCTCACTGGGTCTCTTTTGGGTATTTGTTGTAGTCTTCTGCTCCTACTATCTTGTATCTTCAAACTCATTCCTGTTTAATAGGTACGTTGGTTTGTTCTGGGTATCTTCCTTATTCATTCTTGGTTTCTTCATTATCATATATTTATTATGTACTTTGGTAATTTTTTGGGTATCTTTCTTACTTACTCCTATCCTACCTGGGTATTTTCCTTAATTTATTTTAGTTCTTTGGGGTTTATTTTTCTTTACTCATATTTGTTGCATAGTGGTTTTTTCTTTATTTTTACTTTTTCAAGTTATTATGGTATTTTATTGTGATACTTATTTGTTTTCATTTGGATTTTTCTTTGATAGTTATTTTATTTGATATTTATTTATGATCATATTTCATTCTTTATTAAGTGGATAATCTGTCATGCTACAGTGTGTGTGCGTGCGTGTGCGTGTGCAAATGCCTCATTCTAAACAGTACCTTGCTATTGAAATGTGACAAAATAACCTTAAACATTCATACAAACTACTGTGTTTAATCATTGTCTCTACTTTATAAACTGTCCAGTAATTGCACCAACGTTTTAAGTGTTCCAAATTTTATTCTAAGTACACTCTACCTGATTGTTTTCAGCAGGTGCTTGTAAAAATAACATTACAAATATATAGTTATCCAGGTTGAGCCTTTAGATTCGAAGTGTTAGCAATAACTGTATGAAAATTGGATAGAAAATACTTTTTTTTTTAAATTTTATGTGTTCATGAAAACATATTTATGATAATTTGTTTGAAGTCAAACCCTAAAGTACAGAAACTTGAGCTGTTCTTGTACTTTTGTTCGTAGGCGACATACTTTAGCATTGGTGCCATCTAGAGGTCGTGTTTACGCTTTCGGAGTGGGTGGAGCTGGTCAGTTAGGGACAGGCGCACAGTCAAACTACTCCACAACGCCTCAGGTCGTCTGTGGGACGTGGGCGTCGCCAACTGAAAACAGTCTCGGATTGACAGACTACATTGTCAGACGGATATATACAGGAGGTGATCATTGTTTTGTCACGGTATCTAGACGGTTGGTAAGTTAAGTTTACAATAATAATAAGAAAACTTGATTAAAATGTTTAGAATTTTGTTGTATTTTAGAACAGTGGGCCTTAAAGTGTTGTCTTAAGCTTTTACAGATTGTGTCACAGTTATAAATATTTTCCAGGCTACCTTCTTCAGTTCAGTGCCAGAAGGACTAAAAAGTACTGACAGTGGTTTCCACCAGTAAAACCACAGTACTGTGACTAAGGCTAAGGCCCTAATAAGGACCTCGTATACAGTATATCACTTTTTAGAGTCTGCACCGTGTAGTCGCAGACCACCTCTAGCCAATCAGAAGGCATGGTGCTAGAGGTTCACCATGGCACAGTCCAAATACTACTTAATAACAGGCTGTCGCCCTTCAAAATGTGACGGTCAGCATTAGTGAGTGCGTGCTCAGCTACAGCAGACTTCTCTGGCTGCCCCAGAAGAGACGAGGTTCCTGTCCTCGGTGAGTGCGTACTTCCCTCACTTGCATATGGAGTCCGTACAAATCCAGAAGCATGCTGCAATCTCAATGAATCGGTGGGGTGAAAGCCTGTTCTTAAGTAATACCTAGACTCGTGTCATGGCGAACCTATAGCGTCATGCTTTCTTCTGATTAGCTGGAGGTGGTGTGCGACTACATGGTGCGGACTCTAAAAAGTTATATATATGGGGTTCTTATTAGGGCCACCAGCCTTAGCCCTAGTACTGTGGTTTCACTGATGGAGACCATTGTCAGTACTTTTTAGTCCTTCCGGCACTGAAGATGGTCACCAATAGAGTGGTTGCAACGTTTCCATTTTCTAACACAGGACTACGGCCTGATAATCGGGAAAGTATTTTTAATAACTGTGATTTGAAGGTTTTGTGTGATGTTACAGTGATTTTTGTTTTAATAAATGTAACATACATTTAATTTGTAGTAGCATATTTTATTTATTTATTTATTATTTTTTTTTTGCCAGTAGACTTATTTTAGTGGTTAGAAAGTGTCATCCTTTTATTTTTATATTGAAAACATGAAATTGGATGACAGTTTTTGGCATACAGCTGAGCCCTGGAAACTGAGCACTCAATAACTTGTCATACCATAAATCTTGTCATCTTTTCTAGAATTCATAACAGTAATTCTGTATATAGGTTTTGACTCAGTTATGCAGGCCGTAAAAGTCAACGAAATACTATTGTTATGACGGTCTACTCGATCGTCGTAGGTACAGTGGAAAACAAATTACAAGACACCAGTTAAGTCACTAATCACACCTTTAATTTGTACAGTTAAACAGTTGTAATTAACAACACTGTCTTTTACAACAAATCAAATGAAAATTGTTCACACGCAATAAAATGACCACTAAAATTAAAGACAATTGTATTACAGTTATACCGTCCGATTATAAAACACCACTCTTAACTAATAACCACTTGAACACGCACAGTAATATCGCTACTATAACTCTCGAACCGTACGGTCAATATATCGCACTAATATTGAACTGAACATTGTTGAGTACTGGTATTTATACCGCCCCAAATTACTAGATTATTCTGTAATGCACGATAGCGCCAGTATAGTTACGACGTAATTACTTGCGGCCTTGACCAGTCCGTGCGCCCGAGCGAAATCTGGCACAGTCAAGAAAATGCGTCAACAAACACGTACGCCACACACGTTACATTCCGGATCACTCTGTAACATTCGATAAACACGTAGATTGTTCTGTGATGTCGTAACAATATCTTCAGCTAGGAGTAATAAATTAAAAATAGATCGCTGGAATTTAAATAAGGTCAGTGTGTCAAGAAAGCACATTGATGCGGATTGATGTGGAAGAAGAAAACCTGAGCATGTGGAATTCAGTTCTGGTAAAGAAAGGTATAAAAATTAAAAAGAGTAAAACCAAAGTGATGGTAATTACAAAATGTCTATATAATGGGGATATGGGCATCACAAATATGTACACCAACATTCCAATTGATGAAACAATAGACATAATAATAAACAAACTTAAAGAACAAAATGAAGACACACAATATATAACTGAAATAAAAAATAGCCTCTAACTAATACTAAAACAAAATTACTTTGAATTCAATAACAAAATTTATCAACAAGAAGGATTGGCAATGGGATCTCCATTATCTAGCATTATAGCAGAAATATTCTTACAACATATAGACACCAAAATACAAAATATTATAAAATCATTTGATTCAAATGGCATTTGAATAAGATATGTAGATGATGGGCTATGTATATGAAGTAACAAAAATACAAATGCAGATAACATATTAAAACAACTCAATAATATACATCCAAAAATACAATTCACAGAAGAAAAAGAAAATCGCAACAAAATCAACTATTTAGACATAACCATCACAAGATACAATAACCACCTACAATATGCAATATACAGAAAACCAACTTCCACTAACATCATTATACCTAACCATTCTGACCACCCACCACAACATAAAATGGCAGCATTCTATTCACTATTTAACAGAATGTACAAAATACCCCTAAACAAACAAGAAACAGACAAAGAAAGAAATATAATTTACCAAATTGGTTATGAAAATGGATAAATAAAAATACTGTAAACAAAATAGAAAATAAAATCAAATATAAAATAAAAACTGAACAATTAAGAGTTAATCAAAATGAACAAAACAAAAATAATAACAACAATAAAAAATGGGCCACATTCACATACATAAATAATAAAATGACAAAGCTAACAAAACTGTTCAAAAACACAGACATTAAAATAGCATACAAAACTAATAAAAATGATCTACAAAAACTAAATAACCCACACAACAAAGATAATACAACAACCAATGGTATATACAAAATTGAATGCCAAGATTGCAATAAATGTTACATAGGACAAACAAAAAAACCAACTGAAAAAACGGTATTTTGAACACCTAAACGCATACAAAAAACCAGAAATATACAAATCTAATTTGGCCACACATGCAATAAACACTGGACATGAATTCCCAGACATAACCAACATGACACTAATAAAACACATACCATACAAAGGAACCATAATGAACATTTGGGAATATTTACAAATATACAAACATAAAACACAAAACAAACTAATACCTGAACAAATACAAATCAATACAAAACATGACACAATTTTCAAAGCACTCAACATCGAAAATACACAAAATACTAATACATACACCACAATCACACACAATAATACCACTTTAAAATACCAGAGACCAACAAGAAACCAAAATAGCGTCCAGCCAACATACAAATACTTCACCAGACGCAAGATCACGAAGACTGAGGATGAGAACACAGGGGTTCTCGAAACATGTTCCTAATAAGGAAAGAAATATCTTGAGGTAAATTCATTATAAAAATTAAATATAATATATACACCAGGAAACGGGCTGTAGCAAAACGTGTTTGAATGGATAATAAAATATATATTAAGTTAGAACATAATGTGTATTTTTGTCATTATTTTTCTAGGAAAATATCCCTTCAGATGACTTTAGAATATTTCAAGAAGATTCACAAATCTGGACAGTAAAATTAGAACAGATGTTAGTTTGCCAAAACCTGCCACCGGACTCTGTTGTGGATCAGGATCTGCTTACGTAAGTGTCATTGCTGCATTCACTACACTTCCGTGTAAACATACAACAGTCGCTTGTAACACATTTCTGTGCAGGACATTTTACCTCCATAGTATTATTGTATTTTTAACTTAAATTGTGTTAATTGTTTATTTACAGTTATTTAGAAACCGTTCTAAGTAGTCCAGCGTGTTTAAATGCCTCATTCCTCTTGAAAGACAACGGACATTATTGCTGCTCGTCTCGGAATCATGGCCTAGACATGAAACTAGCTCAGGAATGTTTTAATGCAATCAGCAGATGTGAACATGAATCCATCAGGGACCTGGTAAGAAATTGAAATACATTTTATACATTGTGTGTGTGTGATTTCACATATTTTCCTACTGACATGTGATGCACGCGTGTGTGTGCACACACATACATACATGTACACTACTCGTGCTCAGTCTCATTTATAAGTGTTAATATTTGGTTTTTTGGAATGACAAATAAATAAATTATTGTGCATTAATATCATAAAAAGTGATTATATTGTTGTTGTATATTCTCTCTATTTTACTGACATATTCTCCGTAATAAATGAATTTATGTCCATAATTATGATGCGCCTCCATGTGGTATAGTGGCTAGCACATGGGATTCATGTGCATGTGCATGGTCTGGGGTTCAATTTCCGGAGGCTCAGTACGGCGTGCACTCAGCATCATGAGGCAAAGTTGAGTAGCTGCTGAGATAACAGTGGCGCCTCCTGGCTGTGAATACCGCAACAACTGGCTGGCGGCACGTTGTACTAGCCACTCAACCGTCCCACTAAACAACAACAGCCATGTGGTCCTTTACGGACTGTTGAGCAGAGTTTTATTTATTATTATTTTATTTTAATCATGTATAATATTATTTAGTTATATCAGCTGTGCCTGTAGAATATTCACGGGCGACTGAAATGGTGAAGATAAAGTGTGAATTGGAAAGAGGAATGAAAGAGATACCATATTTGTGAAGCTATTTTTAAATGAAAAAACCTATTACATATGTTTCAACAACTTTATATGTAGATCCTAATCAAGTGATGTACTAGTTAGATTATATATTAGTGGATAACTGATACACGTGTGCTTTAAGTGACAGCTGTAGGGTTGCCAGGCAGTGACATACCCCCTGTGGCCATATGAAGAAATGGAATGAGAATAAAATGAAATAACGTTAAGCAAGCAGAAGAAGACTTTGGGGAAGAGTTAGCCAAAGCAATTACTCAGATCAAGGAAGATAATAAAGAAGTAGAGCATATAAGGTCTATATTCCGGGCCACCTTTTGAACAGACTAAAGTGGAAGTGATGTCGTCGCCTCGTCACACTCGCCTTGGTTGCCAAATGAGCTGGCGCGCGATTCAAAGTTGTGCTCTAGCACTACAATACAGCACAACTGTCAACGTGCTCACCGATTGTAACTTAAGCACATTTAAAAGAATTAATGTATTAACGTATTCGTGTTAGTGGAGTCCCATACTGCCATTTAACGGTTACATCTTTAAATCAATGTACTGAATTAAATTATTGATGTATTAACCACAATTTTACGCTTAAAGCATTGCGAACGAATTCTTTTGACATACACAATACTGTAAGTATTACATTCATAAAATTATTATTATTAATATATATTAGGCCTACATTATTTTGTTATTTATCAAACACTATTATTATCTAAATATATGGCCTGATTCCAGTCAAAGACCGGGTCAGGAATGGAATGATGCCCCACCTATGCCCCAGCTCCAAGTATTTGAATTAATTGCGCCAGCTGGAGAAGCGGCGATAATTGATGAATAAGCAAAAGAAGTAATAATTATGTACCTGGTACTGGAATTAACTTGAAATTGACAGGGGAAATCGGAGATCCAGGCGGAAACCTGCCCCGCCTCCGCTTTGTCCGGCACAAATTTCACTAAATGAATTATTATAAATAAATATAAATATAAACATTATTAGGATCTAAATGTTATTATTATTATTATTATTGGATTATTAGACTGATATGAAATATGTTTATATCGTCATGAAGCATATTTTTGTGTCAACTTACCTTGTGCAGCAGTAATTAATCTGCATTGAGTAGCTGCACACCCAGGTTGGAATCAGAGTCGGGGTCAGCACACGAAGGGTCGTCACTGGAGCTGGAGCTGTCATCGTCATTGAGGTTGATCACAATTTTGTCGTGAAGACGTTTTATGAGGCCATCAGCTTCCCACATGTGATTCTCCATCTGTTTCACGTGTTGTGACGTTCTATTCACATACAAATACACAAATTTTTATTTTATTTTCCACCTACCTGTTTCGCCTTCCGCCAGGGTCCGCACCACGAACATAAAAATGCAAATATGATTATAGGTTATCGTAAGAACTTACGCAACGCATTTTTAAAGAGAAATTAATTAAAATTTTATTTTTTACTTTAAAATATCCTTCAAGTATTAAATTGGTATTTATTTGGCCTCTTGGCTCAAATCATTGAAAATGCATAAAACCCTTACTGATAGTTACATGATGGTATTACTTATACTTACAGAATTACAATAAACACCTTACCTTAATTAGACAGCCCCAGTCTGCTATTTACTCTCACATTCACACCTTTACAAAACCAACTACTATTATTTAATTAACATGTTTGCACAAAAAACCCTTTATAAAAATTTGGTGAAAATACGGTTACTGGTTACCCGACGGCTCACTGCTTTTGTTGCCACACGACTCGTATGTTTATTAATCTTTATTAATAATTGCCCGAAAGTGTATTGTTCACTTGATTTTGGCCCACTCACTTCATTAACTCTTGTTTGTAATTTTATATCTTGGTTACCACTCTTTACATGATGAAACTGAACTGTTGTGTGCACACGGTTTTTCACGCACCCGGCCGGGCTGAGAATTTTGTTCAAATGGCCGCCACCGCCTCACTACAACACCACTGCTGCTTCACAATTTTGCTCTGTAATTTAGGTGAAATTTGTGTCCGGTCGGCGGACGCACTACTATTCGCGTCCGGCAGGTTAGGATGTTACTTTCCGACTTGAATAGATAGGCCGACTAATTATTACGGCCTATCTTACACTCCCGAGGCCACAGTTTTACTGTTTCCAGCACTTTATGCTGCTGCTGGCTATCTGTTCACTCTCTGCTGGCAAACTGCAGACTGTAGACTGTGTCACAAGGCTGCTGCTGGGCGGTTACGCAATACGTCTGTACAATTGTTTTGGCTAACACTGTGCATTGCTGTACTGAGGCTCCCTACAGGTGCAGTTAACAATTTGATACTGGATGGAATTGATGATTTGAATTTATATAAAATTAAACTGGGGTAGCTCACATATATGAAGTGAATTTTATAAAATCGAGACCAAAATCAATAAAATAAAAAAACCTTCTAATTCGCCCCCTTACAATACCCCCCCAATGAGAAGTCTTCTGTCGAAACAGAAGAATTCTCATTGCCAAAACCCCTAAGAGGACCGGTGAGGATATGGTGCCAACAACCCCCCATTTATTCTTATACCTCATGGGTAAACAACCCCCCCTGGCTCGGCGACTATGGACGCATCTGAACGAGATCACTGGACTTCTCTGTGTGAGATCCCAACACCGAAAAATCGAACAGACACGCACCACCGTGCACCTAGCCTTTTAACATGCCTCCCCCCAAAAATCCTCAATCCCTGGCTCAGATTATGCCAGATCCTCAGCCGATATGGACCCCCTTTTATGCAAGCTGGGCTGCCTTTAGCAGATACTGGGCTCACACACACTCACATTACATGTTGACATAACGCATCGTAAAATTGAAAAATTCTTTTAAAATTTATGAAAAATTTAAAAAAGTTCAAAATTCAAAATAATATACTCAAAAATTCTCTTCCTGGTTTTCTGTTTTCTTCAAAATGACTTAAGTTAAACATTTCAAAACACATCCTTAACCTAACATGTAATCACTTAGAGGCTAACAATACAATGCAATACAAAATAAATCAATAAAATAAACATGGTTAACACACAAATAATAACATAATCATTACTTAAAATATTCATTCACTGGCAGGCGAAAAATCAAGATTTTTTTTTCCCCAAAAAATTTAAAAATTTCCAAAAAAATATTTTCCAAAAAAAATTTTAACATTCAAAAAAATTTAAATTTATTAAATGTTTCCTTTACATTGAGACCTTGTTTAAAATTTGGTTTAAATTGATCAAACAAACAAACTAAATTGACTTCCTACTATGCAAGCTTAATATGCATATGACCTCATCAGCTGATCGAAACTAGGTCAAGTCCAAGACCCTTGACCTACCTATGTTATGTAGACTTTCTGAAAATACATTCAACATCTGTAACATCCTAACTTGAAACACAAAATATAATAAAATAAAATATTTAAAATTAACAAAATATTAATATAAATAATAAGCAAATTGACATTTAAATTATTTAAAATAAACAATTCTCAATTTTACATTACCAAATGCTATCAAAAATCTGCCACTGGTTTCAAAAAATAAAAATTTTATATTCTATTATAAATCTCTCTCTTTGCTTAACAATCTTATTCTCCATTACTGTGGGTGATTTAAATCATTTATTCTCATTTAATTTACTACTTGATCTGTATACACATATATCAACTTTCTCCCTCTGACTCTAATATTCATCAGCTTCAACTCCCATGACACCCATCTCTATCAAAATCTCTACTAATCAAGACACTCTAAACCCCAACTTATCAATAAACTCAATTCGCCACCCTCTCTATACATATAAAAAAAATACTCTCTAACCCTTTGTACATAGGATACGTGTTTACCCCCAAAAACTCAATTCCCGTTATTTGGCCCCTGGATTCTACCTAAGGCGGCCCCTCCTCACTAAAATCGATACCAATTCCCGTCCCAACATATTTTGTTGCGGACTCCCACATTACACTACCCCCTACTACAAAATTGCCATCCCCAAAATCTCAATCTCATTACCTTACTTCATTACAACAAAATAACAACATCATTAATGATAAACCACAATATATCACTCGAAACTCCACATATATTCTCCACAACTACCGTGTCAACATCAATACTTCTCAAAATTCTATAACATACATTAATTCAAAACAACATTACATTCTTCATTTCTACTATTTCTCTAACTTTGACTTCAATTTGGACAGATCTACATGTCCCACAAAATATTCATCACCCAAAAACTATCTTTTGTTAACTTACATAAATTATTACTTTACTTCTCTCTTTATCAAATTATTTTTTATCATTACTTTAAAACATCTGTAATACATTAAAACATTATATTGAACATTAATTACTTGGAACCTTTATAACCATTTTACCAGTGACCTGTTATTGCTGATCAGCTGATCCTCCTAACACAATGAAAATACCTCTCACAATTGAACAATTACATGAAATATATATTTTTATTTATCATTTTTATTGAACACAATTATTTCAAATAAACATCTTATTACTGAATTAAAATCTTAGTTACCTGTAAACATTTTTGTTATACATGATTATAAAATTTTGTATACTTACAGTTTAGTTAACATGATATATACAAAACCTAATCACCATATTACAATACCTTTCACCTCATCTCTGTAACATTTAACACAAAAATTAGTTTACATCCAACAATTCCTTTAATTACAAAATTCATCTCATAAAACCATTTGACTTCAAACAAAAATTCAATTATATAACCTTTAAATAATCAATCAAAATATTTAACATGTATCAAATTGTTTTAATTAAATTAATTACCAAAAAATATAAATTATATAGTTATCAAAACAATTACAATTAGTCAATTACTGTTTTTCAAAATTAATTCTGATATTTCTTTAAATTGCAACATTTACACACACTTGTTCACTTAACATCCTACAATACACTCAAATAAATTTACTACATTTTATTTACAAATTTTTGTTATTAACTGGTCAGTTTTCCCACACTTCATTGTCCAAATTCGCCATGTCCAAAACCCATAAAACATAATGTTTATAGCTGTCTTTTATTGTTTTACAGTTTAACCTCCATCGTCCCAGATAAGTCTTGGTTTTATGTAGCATTGTTCACTTTTATCACCACACAAATGACTGTTTTGTGTGTTGTAACCATACAAACTAAACTCATTCAATTTATTCAAATACTCATTAAACCGGTCTACATTAGGTATTTTTGTTAAGTCTCCGTCATTAAATTCATTCACTATCGGGTTAATTATTTTTATTAAATCATTGTAATCATTGTTACTCAAATATACTATTAAACTTTCCTTCCATTCCTCATACTCTCTATTCAAATCATACACTTCTATTTCGTTATCAACATACAATTCTCTGTTTACATCTCTCTCCTCATAACCCCAAATCACACTCTCAAAAGTATTACAGACAGAGGGTACAAATTCAATTAAACCTTTCCTGACTTCTCCAGGAAAAACAAAAAACTTCAAAAAATAATTATTTGTAGCACACTTGTCTACACAATATATACGTGAAGGTCTTCCTTCACCCCCCATTCTACCTCGTAAACAATTTACCCTCTGTTCCATATCTATAATATAACTCTCTTTCCACTCTCTCTCTAATTCATTAACACACATTAACATCTCATAATCACATTCTACGACCTCCTCAGTACTCTCAGATATTACATTTTCAACGACATTATTATTACTTATTAATTCTTTACCTAATACAACATTGCCAATACAACTTTCGTTTGTATTACTCTTACTTTGTTCTACTTTATTCAAATTATTTCTTGTCATTTCATTGGCATTTTCAAGACATTTATTCTTTTCTTGTATATTATTTATAAACTCATCAAATTTTGCATTTATATTCTGCTGCAATTGAACATTCTGTTGTTCGAATTTTACATTAAAATTGCTATTCTGAACGTCAAAACGATGGTCTATTTTATCAAATTTTTCGTCACTAGAGTTAAAACGGCTCTCAAATTTTTTGTCCATTGCATCAAACTTAGCATTCTGCATATCAAATTTTACGTTAATATCACTAGACATGGTTCTCATGAAATTAAATAGATCGTCCACTGACAACCCTTTCGCTTTACTTGTTACGGGAGTTGATATCGCTCCCGGTGCGCTAAATACAGATGCTTCTACGTTATACTCATTTATTGGTGTTAATTCTGTCTGAATACCAGAGTCAGCATTTACTTGACTCTCGGTCTGACTGTCAGATAATTCACTGTTATCTGCCATTTCTTATTTTATACTTGATACTTGTGTAAATATAATATAATCAATACAATGTATTATATAACCAATTCTGCGTTAATAACGCACTTTTGTTTTATTCCGCTAACCCCAAAAACATGTTTGTATCTTTTCTGTAGGTACGGTCTTTACTATTTTAATTAATAAAAACTGTCCCTGTTAACGGAAGCCATTGAGACGTTCTATTCACATACAAATACACAAATTTTTATTTTATTTTCCACCTACCTGTTTCGCCTTCCGCCAGGGTCCGCACCACGAACATAAAAATGCAAATATGATTATAGGTTATCGTAAGAACTTACGCAACGCATTTTTAAAGAGAAATTAATTAAAATTTTATTTTTTACTTTAAAATATCCTTCAAGTATTAAATTGGTATTTATTTGGCCTCTTGGCTCAAATCATTGAAAATGCATAAAACCCTTACTGATAGTTACATGATGGTATTACTTATACTTACAGAATTACAATAAACACCTTACCTTAATTAGACAGCCCCAGTCTGCTATTTACTCTCACATTCACACCTTTACAAAACCAACTACTATTATTTAATTAACATGTTTGCACAAAAAACCCTTTATAAAAATTTGGTGAAAATACGGTTACTGGTTACCCGACGGCTCACTGCTTTCGTTGCCACACGACTCGTATGTTTATTAATCTTTATTAATAATTGCCCGAAAGTGTATTGTTCACTTGATTTTGGCCCACTCACTTCACTAACTCTTGTTTGTAATTTTATATCTTGGTTACCACTCTTTACATGATGAAACTGAACTGTTGTGTGCACACGGTTTTTCACGCACCCGGCCGGGCTGAGAATTTTGTTCAAATGGCCGCCGCCGCCTCACTACAACATCACTGCTGCTTCACAATTTTGCTCTGTAATTTAGGTGAAATTTGTGTCCGATCGGCGGACGCACTACTATTCGCGTCCGGCAGGTTAGGATGTTACTTTCCGACTTGAATAGATAGGCCGACTAATTATTACGGCCTATCTTACACTCCCGAGGCCACAGGTTTACTGTTTCCAGCACTTTATGCTGCTGCTGGCTATCTGTTCACTCTCTGCTGGCAAACTGCAGACTGTAGACTGTGTCACAAGGCTGCTGGGCGGTTACGCAATACGTCTGTACAATTTTTTTGGCTAACACTGTGCATTGCTGTACTGAGGCTCCCTACAGGTGCAGTTAACAATTTGATACTGGATGGAATTGATGATTTGAATTTATATAAAATTAAACTGGGGTAGGTCACATATGAAGTGAATTTTATAAAATCGAGACCAAAATCAATAAAATAAAAAAACCTTCTAATTCGCCCCCTTACAGTGTTTTACATAATTTCACCACTGTTCCTGGGTCACTTTACGTATTCCCTCTTGCATTAATTGTTGCACTTCTGGGAGCTTGTAACGTTTGTTGTTAGCCGCAATGTATCCCTTCACTTGGCTCCACACAAGTTCTATGGGATTTAGCTCGCAGTGATATGGAGGGAGGTGTAACACATGGTGACCTTCAGCGATGGTTGGCATCATAATTTGCCCAAACTTTATTGAGTAGTTCCACCAAGTTCAAGTTTATTCATTGAGGGTTCCCAAGGAATATTTTTCTCAGTCAACTAGTGGGCACACGCTCGATTTTCACTGAGTGATATTAAACATTATCTAGGACAATAACCGAATTAGGTGGTATGTTTGGTAAAAGTTGTTTGTGAAATATTCCTCGTACCACTCACTGTCCATTTCCCCATGGTAGTCGCCTGTCTTCTTGCCCACGAATATAAGTTCTGCTGCCTCCAGGAACCCACATTCAGTCCCTGCATGGATCAGCAGTACACACCCCCCTTTGCCCGAGGGTGCCTTGCTACCTGAGGTGAGGCCCTCCCTCCGTGCCTGCGTGGCCATCTTAATAGATGTATCAACCCAAACCCTGGACTTCTTGTGGCCGGCGTTTGCCCATGTCTCATCTGTGTACACTATGGTTTTTCCTTTGGCCCTTTCATCGCGAATGCTGCGTAAATACCTATGGCGCCAAGCGACAATGTCTTCCCTGTCAATTGACAAGAGAGCGTTGGAAGATCATCATCCTAATTAACAGTTGATACCACTTTATTTAATGTCGGTAGATCATTCTCCCTGTACAACATGTGAACTTTCCTCCTTATTGCCGCTTGAGTAAAGGAATCATACTTCTGTAGCCGAGTTACTTTCCTTTCTGTTCCTCTATGCTTTCGGGGTGTCTCCAACCCTTTCCCGTTTCTATAATCAGCTTTTACTTGAAGCACGGTTGTATAGGAAGAGCTCCCACTGCTTCAGCTGTCTGTCTCGCCGCTTCATGAACAGTAGTAATCGCGCCATCAACAGTTTTCGCTCGGAAATGCTTATAAACAGACAATCATTTTCCTCTCGCCGGATGTAAATATCTTGCGTTTCTTTTTCAATTGATAACTCTGTCTGGAGAATTTTTGTTCGGATCCATTACACGAAGGTCTATGTCCACACAATAATATTCAATAACGAGTAAGAGTAAGAATAAACCAGCAAACGTACAAGAGGTCCGAAGAATTTACATACACAATACGCACATACACTTTTTTAATAGCGAAGCACACTGATAAAATTCTCTCACTGCTGTTTTAAACGGACTCGTAACTACACCACGCACAACTCACCCCCCATACTGTAACCCGCGTGGTCAAGATATTCACAGAGTAAGTAAGTGCGGCAGCTCTGTCTTGGCGACAGCATTGCCATAACTCGTGCTGACAGGCATGCGCCCCCTGCCCCTCTCCTACCATCTGACAACACCGTAGGCACTGCCCCTTTCACCTCACCTTCCCCTGGCCTACTCCCTCACTTCCGCTTTAGTCTGCTCAAAAGGTGGCCCAGAGTATAGATAGTGGAAAAATGAATAAAAGAATCAGCAAAGAGAGAAAGCAGTAGGAATATCGCAATGGTACAAGAGAAAAGAAGTCCTGATTAACAGTTTGCAAACAGAACTGAGAAATGAGAATGAATCAAAACGAGAGAAAAGAAGAAAAGAAATTTATATACAATACGAATAATTATACGAATTATATTTAAACAATACGAAGAATTTATATACAGTTGAAAACGTGTAGCACACAAATGGTTAACATGAAATAGTCAGGTCCTGTTCTCTGCTTATATTGTAAAATTACAGTTTGTGTGGTCAACACAAAAGTTTACCTACACAATATCGGTTAACATGAAAAACTTTTGTTGAAAATAATTTTTTTGCTGTTTTTTTCAATAGCTGCATAATAAATAAATCCAACATTCACACCCCAAACAATGCAAATTGAAAACTGTGAAAGTGATGACAGTGCTGACAAAGTTGACACAGAAAATGACAGTGAAAATTTACAACTTATTACTACTACCAATATGCTGTCATTGCTGAGCCGTGTTCATTGAAATTTGGAAACCAACTCGTAAGGTGAAATGTTTAACCGTATTGATAAATTAGAACAATTTGTTACAATTAAGTAGTGCAGAATTTTTTGCAAAAAAACTGACTGTTTTGAAAAGAATTGAACATTGTCACTACAGGAACTTTAAAAGACATACTGCATAATTGTACAAGAAAACGTAAACCGTTTGGCAACGTATCGTACATTGTCTTTCCTAGTACTCTCTGTAAAAGACTATTGTGTATTGATGTATTGTGTAGGAAAATAAAGTAATAAATGTTTTGATTGTGCGTCTAAAACTTTTCAGATTCGTGAATCCCTTCTGTCAAATGTGATTCCAAAATTATCATCATCACCTCCAGATGTCGAAGTACTGCGAATATATTTAATTTTACCTCTGTATCACGAGTTTAGCAATGCCAAACATAGCAGTAGGTTTCAAGAGCCATTTGGATCCGCCTTGTTGGGTCTTAAAGCTGAAGCAGCCAGGGTGATTGGTAAGTTATTTTAACTTGAAAGGTACATATTTTTTACCATTTCAATAGTTTAGTTCTCTTACACAATATGTAAGTATGTACAGTCAGTATGACATAAATGTAATTGCATTTGTCATTTAATGCAGTAAATGTTATTGGACTGGTCAGTAAGAGTTCATTATTTTGGGTTTCATTTAACAGACAATTTGAGTGTTGTGTAAATTAGGACAAGTAGCCTATTAAAATTGGTTATTTTCATATATTATCTGGTTTTTAGTAGTCTGATATTGTTTTACTAAGTCTAATTTATTTTATTTACTTTACTTACATCAGATTTCTCAGAATTAAATTCTTTATAAATTGTATTACAAATTTATATTTAGTTATTGGCAGTTTAACAAGTAAGTTCACATAAAACCTGAAAAAGTATGTTTTTTGACATTTGGTAATTACAGAATGTTCCTAAACTACCTAAGATACAGTTCTGAGATTCTCTTTTTTTTCACTTTGTCAGGTCAAAAAAAAAAAAAAAAAAAAAAAATATCCTTTAATTTTAAGTTCCAAGAATTTCAATAGGACTTAATTGTAGCCTTGGAGCATAAATCAAGATGAAATTTTTTGCAAACCATAAATTGAAAACAAAGCGTTTTCGGGCCTATGTTTATATGAAATTTAGTCTTTATTTCAGCCTGTAGAATGTATTCCTGAAGTATGTCCCATTGCTTGTGGGACACTCTGTAGAACCTATGCATGTTTCCACACACTCACATTTAATCAGCATAAACTAATAGTGGAATCTGTTGTAGGGTTATGGTACCTAATGACATCCCCTGAGTACTTCGAGAGGTTGATATTTGTTTATAAGAGCGTTGTATTATATTTACTTCGATTACAAGGCAGTAGAGACAAACAAGTGAGTATATATATACAATAAGCTTTTTTTTACGGTCTATTCCAGTTTTGTAATGTTTTACACCTCCGTAGGTTTTAACATTTGTCCTGTGGAGTCGTCTCTGATTGGGGATGGAAGAAAAAGAAGATTCCAGTAGAAACTTGCTACTTTGTTGTAACGGTACGTTATGTAACACATCCTAGTTTTAGCTGGTGAGTCACAGTTACTTACACGAAAGGCATTTTGTTTACAATAACAAAGTGAATCAGTATTGGGGCTAGGCCAACAGTGAAGCGCCTTAGGGTCAAGTTGTAAACAAGTGACGTCAGTCCGCAGCAGCGAGTGTGGATGTAACCAGAGAAAACTGGTTTCGAGTGTGTAGTCGAGCTTGACTGTAACGTAGAAACAAAGCGAAACGAGCTCAGTCTCACGTCCGCCACCGAACAGTACAGATGCATTTTATTAGTGCCCGTGGGCAGTCAAGGTAGGCCTAGTTTTTGTTTAAAAGTTTTGTGAAAGAGTAATGTAAATGTATGAATTCAACAAAGAAGAAAATGTGAGTATAAATTGGACTTTCGGAACATTCTTTTGTTTTTTTTTCGTCGGGTAAGCAATTTGCATTGGATGGCGTAACCAACAAGACTCCCCGACGAAAGAGATACGTAACTAGTTTGGTGAAATTATATAAAATACCCTTTTTAAAGTAATATCGTAAAAAATAAAAGTATGAAATAAAATAGAGATCTCAACTGATAGAGTGTGTGAGAGTGAGTGTAAGAAAAAAGGAAGGGAGAAATTTAAAAAAATAAAGTACTGATTTGCTATTGAAAATTTTCTTTTGTTTTAATTTTTGTATTATTTTTATTTACGTTACAAAGGAATGACAATGTTTGTTCATTAAAATAAAATTATGAGATTTTTCATTGTAATGGCTTAGTTTAGTTTATTACGCCACTCTACCAATAACCTATTCTCTGTGTATGAAAGTTCGCCTAAACGGCCCTGGAATTTTTTCAGTGAGGGGGAGTTTTTGTTTATGTGCTAAATTGTTTCTATGGGGAAAGTGATAAGGTTTCCACATTTCCTCCTATAAAAATGTGGTGGTGACCCTGTAACGGTACAGAATTGTGTGCTACCATAGTTTCAATTTAAATCAGTAAATTTTTTATTGTCAGTATTTACCTGTGAGGTGCCCATTGTAACCAGCAACATACAGTGTTATTGTTGATGTCTAGACAGCCCAGCCCAGACGTATTACATAATAGCTTGCAAGCAGTCTTTGTGTGTGCATCACAGTAAGCAGTGTGTTCTTCATCAGTATTAGCATCAGACAGAAGCAGCATACAGTTCATCAACTAAAAACCGTGGCCTCGGGAGTGTAAGATAGGCCAAAATTAAAGTAGGCCTATCATGTGCAACTATTAAAGTACAAACAATATAGCGCGGCCAGAAAAGTAACCATCCAAGTGCTCGAGCAAAGTTATGTTGGCAGACTATAAATTATAATGTGTATATACGTTAAACCAACGTAACAAAAAAGGTGATAAAAAACAAACAACAATTAAACTCAATATAAACTAGTGTCGGAGTGCATCAAAAGGAAGAAAGTGGTTAACACGAGGCGGTGCATCAACATATGAACACGTGGCGGATGGGTAACTAAACGCACAGAATATTAATACTTAAACCAATTTTAAACAAGTGTTGATTGTCTATTATAAAATGAAAATTTAAAACATAAACCCATAAATAGAGATCTCTAAGGGAAAGGGCTTATAAAAGAAAGAGGGAGGGGAGAAGATATAACGAATACTGGTTCGTCTAGTAAAAAACGTAATTAAGATGTAGTTAAGGAAAAATTGTTTTTTTTTATATATCATCGTTTTCTCTTGGTAATTATTATTAGAGAATGTAAGTGGTTAGTATGAAACCATATGATTTTTTTTTTGTAATATAAGAGTTGAATTTGGAATAGCAAGAAAAAGTAGAGCCAGTAAAGATACATTAATATGTTATGTTATTAATCAACCAAGTAAAGTAGAGGTTTTGCTTAATAAAAAAGAAATAACTTGTTAGAATCAGAAAAACAGTGTTAGCGTAATTATTTCGCACTTAAACATTAATAACCCATCTGCAGCTGTTTTTGTCTGTAGGACTCTAGAAAAGAACCCTGAGGTAAGAGTTTATTATTAATTTGAAATAATTTATATTGTTTCAACCCTGGGACTTTGGGAATCTTCTGGCTGATTAAAGGGAAATAGAAAAGAATAGTAATCGGGGCTTCATTTCTTCTTTTAATTGATTGAAGAGTTACATTGTCATGTTCGGGGTAAAATGGATGTTTGGTATTCTGTAGTATTTGTTACAGAATAACAAATAATAGGGCTAAATACGCTAAAAAATAAATGGTATGGCATAACACGGAATACTATTGTTCATACTAATACTAATACGGAATACAATTTTAAAACATTCAACACAACGCTAAGTTACAGTCGTGCGAAAAGACTGTTCAAGCTAGTTAACGGAATGCAGAGAGATTATGGACTAATCACAGTACAATGGTATTGCTACAGCAGGAGGGAACAAGACAGGCGGCGGACAGTTTGGAGTCTACATGCACACGCTTATAAACAAACATATCATTCTGTCTTAGGCTTTCACGGCCTGCTTCAATGTTATGAGAACTTCAGCTTGCCGGGCTGAAAGGCCGTGGTCCATAGTTGTTTTGTGCAAACGTTTCGGCCGTGCCTTCGACGGCCATCTTCAGTGCAGAATGCTGTAAAACACTGACAAAGGGTTTGTAGTCAGTGACCAGTGAACTGTGGTTAAGCCTAATGGCTGTGACCTCATATTTATAAACTTTTGGTGTCCCTACAAAGTTGTTGTCTGACACCACCAGTCAATCAGAAGAAAGGCAAATTCTTATTTGTTCGCCACAACTCGCGTCCAAAGAGCACTCAATTAGAGGGACTCACCCCGCCGATTCATTGCAATAGATGCATGATGGCTTCGTATATTTAGATACATAGATGTATTGTCTTTCTTCTGATTGGCTGGTGGTTTCAGACAACTACTTTGTGCAGACACCAAAAGTTTATAAATACATGTATGTGGTCACAGCCACTAGCCTTAACCACAGTTGAGTGGTCACTGACTACGAACCCTTTGTCAGTGTTTTGCAGCCTTCTACACTGAAGATGGCCTTCGAAGGCATAGCCAAAACGTTTGCATAAAACAACCATGGATCATGGCCTTACAGCCTGGCAAACCAAAGTTCTCATAACAAACATCATTATTGGATCAGAATACTGATAATACCATATCGCTTCCGAGAAATTGAGAGACGTAGCTTGCCGTTACCAGTTGGGCAAATTGAGTTCTTTCTTTCAAATAGGTTAAGTGCGGGCATGATTTATTTGGTCATGTTCAAACTTGTATACTAAAAAAAAATAATATTAAGAAAGCAACAGCGGTATTGAGTAAATTCAATATTTAGTGATGAACCTCTTAGCTTCTTTTTAAGGCTAACGGTAGTTGTTCTGAAGACATTGATTGTTATACAAGGAAAAGTTTTTTTTTTTTTTAAATAACTAAGTTTTTAGCTGATTCTGAATACATTCTTAATGTAGTACAGTGTGTTTGATTGTATTCTAGTTTTGTGTTGAATAAGACTATGTTTGTCAGTAAGTAATATTTAATAACATTTATTTGGTAATTAGTTATACTACTATATTGTCTTACTTATAGACTAATGATTCCTTTTTTTAATTATATGAAGGTTATGTTTGTTAAATCCAAAAATCATTTTCATTGTAAAAAATTTGTCATCTGTGGTCCTTATACTGTGTATGGGTAGCCTATTAGTGTACAACTGCTACATTATTAATTGTTTCATAGGAGTGATTGTGTCATTGAACACAATGCATGTTTGTTTTGTTTCACTGTCTTGTCTTGCTAAATACGCCGTAGTACATAGTTGGAAACATTATTTGCCGGGCTGTCAGGCCAGGCCATGGTCTATTGTTTGTGTGGACAGACGTTTTGGCTTCACCATCAGAGGCCATCTTCAGTATCGGAAACGATTTTCATTGTGTCCGCCGATTCAATGTAGTTATGAGGTAGAGACTATAAGAAGGCCTACTTATATAAACTTTCATACTAGCACCATCTAAGCTGGAATGCAGCATCAACCAATCGGCATCAAGTGCTATCTGATAGGCGTGGGAGCACAGCATACCAAATCTTATTTAATTTTCTCTCCTTCGATTCATAGCAGTGGAACCATGTTTGAAGATCTCCACGGACTCCATGTGCGGTCGAGGGCGGTAGGCACTCTGCGAAGACAAGATCTTGGTCTCCACAAAGAGAACATGATGATCGATGTTGGAGACTCCATGCTTGGCCACCACAGACTTCTCCAGCTGCCTCAAGTGACAACAGCGCTTGTGTTCACCAGTGCGGTGGCTGAACATGCAATCTCCAGCGCTGACCATCACCTTCTCTTTTAGGAGACCAAGATCTTATCCTTGGAGACTGACTACTACCCTCAGTTGCACACGGGGTCTGTGGAGATATTTAAACATGGCTCCGTAACTATGAATTGAATGAGAGAAAGCCTCCTATTAAATTATGATGTGGCATGCTGTGCAAGCCAGTCAGATAGCACTTGATGCTGCTTTCCAGCTTAGATGGTGCTGGTATGAGAGTTTATATTAGTGGGCCTTCTTATAGTCTCGACCTCATCTCTGGGGTGAATTGGCGGAAACATGTGTCCACACAAACAATAGACCATGGCCTGACAGACTGGGAAATAATGTTTCCAACTATGTTGGTGCTGGCCGTGAAAGCCTTAGGAACTCTACACTGTAGTATAATTTATTTTAATATAAAATCCACTACAAGTACTTCATTACGTTATAGTATGTTTTCTGTTATCGTGTCAAGTAGCTGAGTTTCTAGAGTTTACTCCTCTGCAAGATTACCTACTGATTTTTTTTATTATTAGTTTTTTAGCAGATTATCCTTAAGTTTTATGTAGAATGCTTACAAAAATATTTGTACAGGTCGTGCATTACCCTAGTAGACATCACTGGTGCAGTCACCACTTGAGGTGGGCCGATATACCTGTAACAGGTATTTTGGAACGATATTTTTGTGGAATTGACATAGCAGTGATGAAAAGTTGAAATACCTGTTCCAATTCAACCCCCGTACACAACTAACGAGTATTAGGAGTATTATGGGTACACAAGTAACAACAAGTAAACAGGTACTACAAGTATTGGGAGTATTACGAGTACACGAGTACAAAGCCACTTTTTGGTGCTGATTCATTCTGTGCATGTGCCGATTGCCATACTAGTACAAAACGAAGCAAAACAGCAAGGTTCAGAATATCTCTATGCCAAAGAGACAAAGCTGCTTTTAATCAATAAAAAAAAATCATACTGTTGTTACATTTATTCTCGTGTGTTATGCAGATATATAATACAGATTATATAAACAAATTATATATTATTCACCAACTTAGTAAATTTTGAAAAAGTGAATTATATTGTGTTATAACCTACAGAGTGGCTGATAGGCCATATAGTACTTTTTGTTAATGTGATTTCGGAGATGATTTTAATTTCATTGGCTGAGTTTTGCAACTGATTCATGTAACCAAGATGGAATCAATAATTTAATATTAAATCTGTGCCAGTGGCGGCTCAGTAGACCAGTGGGTATGGCACTTGGCTACTAATCTGGAGGTCCCGGGTTCGATTCCCAGGCTCACACCATAAAATCAATGTGTGTTTTTCAGCCCCCAGGTCGACTCAGCCTATTGAAAGTGAGTACCTGGGATAACATCCTGGGGATAATAATGGACGGCTGAAGTATAGTGCTGGCCACACTGCCTTCCATGTATGCCGTATGGCTCAAATTAGGCAGCCTACCCTGCCTACTCCTAAGCTACTTCGGTGGTATACATGGGAGCCATTATTATTATCTATGCCAGTTTGTTTACTCCTAGTGAAAACTTAAATTAGTATTTCCTAAGGGAGAGAGGCCTGTAAATTTTCTTGTTTCTTATTTTCTTTTAAACAGTAACAGCTTAATAAAGTAGCACTGTTAATACTTTTAGTTTCAATTTATTTCTTAGAACAAATTATATAACACAGGTATATGTATAATAAGTATAATAACAGGTATTTGTACATGTTATTTTTTTTGGAACAGTATCGTTCATACCTGTTATTTTCAGATACTAGTTTAGCACACCTCTAGTCACTACATCTAATCATCATATTTTAAATTCTAACAATTACGTGAGCATTACAAAACTTGTACTGTACAGCACATCCAGTGGAGCAGAAGTATGGTCACTGCGTTAGAGGTGTTATCACGGCTCAACAAACTGAACCAGCTGTGTGTTGGCATGAAAGATGAAGGCCTTAAAGTTCCTTATGACACTTTCTATATGACGGAACTATCTGATTATGTTGATATCTGTACAGATTACGTGTACTGGATATACGACCCTTCGGAAAACATGCCAGACAGGGTAAGTACAACATGACATTGTATATTGTATTCTTGTTTTGTATAAATCATCAACAACTAACCAATAACGTTTCTGATACATATTGTTATGACGGTCTAACTGATCATCATATTGAAATCATTCAAATTCATTAGTGATTAAAATTATTTAAAATTCGTCCCTGTTTCGGGCGTCATTGAAATCGTACAAGGGAATTAAAATTTTAATATGTTAGAATATGATTAAAAATATTAAAATTGGGTCACCTACCTGTATTTGGACCAGGAGTCGTCTAGTGTACTCAGCAGAGAAAAACAGGTAAATGCAAATAACAAATACATATTTATACTTTATTTTGCTAAACATTATGCCACTGATTTGTTATAATATTATTATATACATCCACCAAAATCAGTAAAGTTTATGATGATGAAATTATAATAATTTCGAAAAGGCCTTATTCAATAATTTAAAAAAATTGAAACTTTACTGATTTTGGTGGATGTATATAATAACATATTTATACGTTCACTTAACACACTATTTTATTTCATGTTACTCTGTCATCAACTACCACAATAACTCCCACATCAACAATTTCGTCTTTCTCTACATCAATACTACGAACATTTCTTGAACATATTAGAAAATACGACTGATAGGATTATAACAACATTATTTACGTATTCTGATATATGATAGTGATTTATACATTATTTACTTATTCTGAATTATACTATCTAAGGCAGCCCAGTTTGCTCACTCACACTCATACATATGTAAATTATTCCCCCCTAATATAGAGATCTCTTTATTATTGATCCTTTTTATTGGGTCTGTGAATAATTGGTCTATATTGTTACTAGTTTTGAAGAGTACTCATCCTGCACGTGTGGTCCGTTGTCGTGTCCCTGGTTTCACGTAAAAGTCTGGAAAATACCTTTAACTGTTCGTAATTTAGAACCTTTACTTCTGGCTTTACTGTTGCACTTTTATTAACACATTTTTTACAATTTTACTAAACTTTCGGCTCGCGAGCCCTTGTCTTCACCCGGCCGGATGGATGTTTTGTAGTCGACTGCTTTGTTCTCTGCGCACACAGCGCTGAGGTATTTATTCATACGTGACCAAACGCCTGAGAACGTTGGCCGATGTGTGTGCGCATGAGGGTGAACGCGCTCCCTTGCTGACAATTTTACATTCCTGTAACGAGCTGTACCAGTCTCGAAGATATACTCTATTCACCATATACTCTTTGTTGAATAAAAATTGAAAATATTAAAATTGCAAAATCTCATGGGATTGTACCGTTACAATATCATACAGTGGAAAACAAGATACAAGACACCAATTAAGTCACTAATCACCAGCTTTAATTATCACAATTAAACAGTTTATAATTAACTCGTACAATATTTCCAGTTAGATTTTTCCACATGCAATAACAATGTCTATTAAAAGAGTTTCACACAATTATTAACACAATACTACTTCACTGTTGCACTTTCAAACTTTACGGCCAAACTGTCCATTTACTGCAATTATAGATGAATATTTAACCAAAAAATGTGTGTATTTTAGAATAGATATACATTCACATTTTCTGTTGTATGCAGGCGAAAATGGTACTCAGCCGGCGGCGAGCGGAACTGCTCACGTCCGCTTTGTTTAGATTTTGTTTGCCGACTGGCTTCCGTGTAGAGGTGGGCCGATATACCTGTAATAGGTATTTTGGAACGATATTTTTGTGGAACGGATGTAACAGTAACTGAAAAGTCGAAATACCTGTTATTCGCGGCGACGCTGTTCCGAGTCGAGACATGCCGCACTCGCTGTTCCGAGTCGAGGCACACCCCGTACGCAACTACACAGACACACACACACACACAAAAAGTACACAAGATCACGTAAACGAATATGCCAAGGCCAAATACTAGGCGTACAAAAATATCGCTGGAACGCAAGGAACAGCCAGTAACGCGTATTTAAAATACTAGGTTTTTCAAATACTAGTGGTATCACCGATACACAAGGAACAACGCGTTCCAGAGTAACAGTAGTATTTTAGTAACACCTAATATTTTAGGAACAGGTAGATCAAGCATATTTCGAGTAGGACTAGTACACTTTTCGTCCTGTGTACTTCATTCTGCGCAAAGAGCGGAGCTGTTTTTAATAAAGGAAAAAATTCATCCTGATGTTACATTTATTCTCGTGTGATATGCAGATATATAATACAGATTATATGCTAATAAATTATATATTATACTAATCACCAACTCGGTAAGTTTTGAAATAACGAATTATATTGTGTTGTAACTTATAGAGTGGCTGATGTTGATAGGTTATACTTTTTATTAATGTGATTTTAACTGCACTACACATCTGATCTCACGTAAATGATGAGATTGTTGTAATGGATATTTATGCACTTTATCAAGTCCTGTTCCTTAAATCTAATTCCTTAAGGGTAATCGGTTTAAATTATGTCCGATGAAAATTTATTATTGTTTTGAACATAAATTTGTATTTATTATTTTTTTTAAGTAAATATTTTTTTCCTAGCTAGGTCTTCTTGCTTACCACTAGTGGTATGCCTACCAAGGGTCGGGAACCCCTGTACTATGGGGGAAGGCCTTTTTAAGTATTGCTGTCCAGTGGAAAGTGTTGACTGTGACTGTTGTTGGTTTTACTTGGTGACATGGATCGAAGAAGAAAAACAAATGATGTGTGGAGCTTTTTTGAATCAGTCGGTAACTGTGTTGCATTGTGCAACATTTGCAAAACAAAACTATCATATAAAAGTATAGTTAGTAATTTAAAAAAACATTTACAAAGAAGCCATCCAACAGTTGCTCTTCCTACTATATCCACCCAAACTGCTGTGCAATCTTTGCCAAGAACAGAAACTTCTTCAGGTGATATATTACAAATAGGACCAGATGTGCAAGAAAACTTAGTAGTAGAATCTTCCTCCCATTTTTTTAGTCCAGAGAGACCAACCACTTCAAGAGCTACTGACACCTTCCAAAATCAGCCATCTTCATTTCAGTCGCCTGTTCCAACAAGTAAAAAACAAATGTCAATATCAACTTACATACCCAAAAAATTAGCAGTATCTGATAAAAACAAAATTGATGAGGCCATAATGAAACTTTTTATTTGGGATCTTCAACCATTTACAGTTGTTGAAGACAGAGGTTTCCTAAATTTGATGAATACTTGTGCCCCTAGTTATCAAATTCCTTCTAGAAAGTATTTTGCTAACACACTGTTACCAGCTTATTATAAAACAAAGGTAAATGAAATGAAAGAATCTATTAAAAAAGATGCACCAAGTGTTTGCTTAACAACTGACACATGGTCTTCTTCAACAAATGAAACTTTTAATGCAATTACTGCACATTACATTAATCAGGATTTTGAAATGAAACATATACTATTATCAAAATAAATAAAACATCTCAAAATTTAGCAGATGAAATTTTGCGTATTATAAATGAATGGGACTTGTCTGGAAAAATTTCAATTGTTATTACTGATAATGCCATAAATATTACTAGTGCTATACAAAGCATACTTAAGTGGAAGCATTTTGGATGTTATGCTCACACATTAAATTTAATTGTTCAAGACTATAAAGTTAATTGTAAATGACATAATCAAAAAAGTAAAAACAATTGTAACATTTTTTAAGAGAAGTAATATTGCACATTTAAAAATCACAAAATATCAAGAACAGATAGGTGTTCAGCAACCTAAAAAACTTCTGCAAGATGTTGTAACACGCTGGAATTCTGTTTACTATATGCTGAAACGATTTGTTGAACTGGAAGATGCTGTAAAACACTCTCTGGCATTACTAACAACAGACATAGAAACATTAACAGCTGAAGAATGGGGAATTTGTAAAGAACTGTGTGCTATTCTGCAACCTTGTGAGGAGGTAACAAAAGAAATGAGTGGAGAGAAATATATCACCGCCAGCCAGATAATACCTATAACCCAACGATTAAAATTATCAACACAAAAGGTAAGTGTGAAATTAACTAAACCACTTGTAAGAGAAATTGCACTTAAACTTCTAGGAGGAATTTCTGTAAGGTTTGCTAATTTGGAAAAAAGCAAAACAATTTCACTTTGCATGATGCTTGACCCCAGGTACAAACACTACTTTTTTGAAGACAATACTTCTCTAGAAAATACAAAAAAATATGCAGCTGAACTAGTATCTTCACAAATTACAAAAAATTCAAGAACCAATACAAGCATTGAAACCAAAGTAAATCTACAACCTAACATAACAGAGGAGGAAACAGTTTCAATTTGGGACCATTATAAAAACCAGATAAGCAAAGTTAAACAAATAGGGACATCTTTATCAGTGGCTATACAAGAAGTAGATAAATATCTTCAAGACACACCAACAGAGAGAAGTGAAAATCCCTTACTGTGGTGGAAAGATCACCAACGTGTATACCCTAATCTTGCACATTTGGTCAGAACTAGATGTAACATGGTTGCAACATCCGTTCCCTGTGAAAGGATATTTTCCAGGGCAGGAATAATTTTATCTGAACGAAGAACACGATTAACTTCGAGGAAAGTGCAACAGCTGATATTTTTAAATACAAATTTGAAATAGTGACTGAATAACTGAAATTCTAGTATTTTAAAAACCATTGAGTAGTTTAATTTTATCTATAATGTGTTATTTGAGTGAAGCAAATTGTAATGTGAATAGGTGTGACAAAGATTAGTTCATGACTTGTATATTCTGTGTACACTGGTGAATGGATCTGAAGATTTCGAGGTATGTAATGTATTTTAAGTTTTTATTTATTTATTTATATTTATTTTATTACAGTTGTTTTTATTATTTTTATTTGTAAAATTTTGTTTATTCACTCTTGTGGCTTACTGTTATGTTTTTATTATATGTTTCTGATGGTTTTTTCACATTATTTGTTGTGATATTACGTTTACTCTAAATTATTTCATTGCCTTGAGTTTCGCAACTGATTTGTCTAACGAATGGTAGTTTGTTCACTCCTAGTAAAAACTTAAATTGGTATTCCCAAAGGGAGATAGGCGTATAAATTCTCTTGTTTCTTATTTTCTTTTAAACAGTATTAGTTTAATAAAGTCACAGTGTAAAGTAACACTGTTAATACTTTTAGTTTCAATTTATTTCTTATAACAAATTATATAGTATAGGTTATATAATATCTTCAAATAAATACACTGCAAGTAGGTTTATTAATATATTAATAGGTTTATCTAGGTGAAAATAAACCTACTTGCAGTGTATTTATTTGAAGATATTACATAAGAGACCTGCAGGAAACTCAAAACGAGTTACTTACAAATGATAATATAGGTTATGTATATATAGTATATAATAACAGGTATTTGTACCTGTTATTTTTTTGGAACGGTATTTTCATACCTAGTATTTTAAAATAACAGTTTAGCCCACCTCTACTTCCGTGTTACAAACTTTCCGTTCGATGCGTCTCAAAACTGCTTCCCCCGCTCCCCACCGTACATCTCGTCACTAGTATTATAACGTTCCGTTGGGTTGAGGTTCACCTCTTCAACATCGCTGCGAGTTGTTTTTCGTCAACAAATATTTAATGTGTTGGTCACTGGCTATAAATAGATTTTCGTTATAACCATATAAGGCCATGGAAATATACTGACTCATATTTACTGGCTATCGTGTCACCTCAAAGGGGCCTCATCTTTACATGTTATAGAATTTATGAAATTACACAATAATATTTAAATAAATTTAGACCCATTACAATGTACAGCTTTTAAGAAGGCAAGGACTCCCTGTCACTAGACATGTTTTTAAATTAAAACCTTTAGAAATCCCAGAAGAATTAAAAGTCTCCAGTTACAAACCCAGCTTCGGGTGGATAAGACGAATGATGCGGCAAAATGGATTTGCGCTTAGACGGCGTACATCACTTGCACAAAAACTACTGAGTGACTACGAAGAAAAACTCCTTCAGTATCAGCGGTCTGTCATTAATTTACGCAATAAGCATAATTATTTGCTTGAACACATGGGAAATGCGAATGAAACGTCTGTATTTTTTGACATGACCTCTAATTTTACGGTGGACCAAAAGGGAATCAAATCTGTAACAGCAAAGACTACGGGAAAGGAAAAATTACGTGTCACTGCAATGCTTGATGCATTAGCCGATGGACGAAAACTTCCACACATAATATTAAAACGGAAAACCATGCCAAAAGAGAAGTTACCATCGGGTGTAATTTTTTGCTGTCACGAAAAAGGTTGGATGACAAACGATCTTATGGTAGATTGGTTAAAATGTGTATGGAATAAACGGCCAGGAGCATTATTAAAACGATGCGGTTTGTTAGTGCTAGATTCATTTCATGGTCACACTACGGATGAAATAAAAAAGCTTGTTTACGAATAAATGAACACTGATATCGCCATTATTCCTGGAGGAATGACAAGTCAGTTGCAGGTGATGGATTTTGTAGTAAATAAACCTTTTAAAGATAACCTGCAGCGTTTATATAATAATTGGTTGGTGGCAAAGAAATCATCCTTTGACTCTACAGGAAAAATTAATAAAACCATCCGTAACAGAACTCAGCAACTGGATCAAGAGTGCGTGGGAAAGCATCCCACCAGAATTCATAATTCGTGGTTTCAAAAAGTGCTACATATTGAACTGCATGGATGGAATAGAAGACGATGTCATTTATGAAGAAGACGAAGCGATCATCTCAGGGACAAAAGACAGTGAAATTGAAGACAGTGACAGTGACAGTGATTAAGTACGGGAATATTTTAAAGTGTACAAAATATGAACTACTGTACACTACTATAAAATAACTTAACAATAAAAAAGTATAATTTTTATATACGGTTATTAAATAATAATAATTATGTAACAATAATGTACTTTTACGTGCTATTTCTTTCTTCATCTTAATAAAATTTAGTAATTTTTATTAAAACGGTGACTTTACCCCCCTCTCCCCCTGGCCTGTGTTGTACTGTTCTCTAGTGCTTAATAGGATAACTACAACTAATTAAACAAATCTTGGTTAAAATAAAAAAAGACATGAAATTTTCAGCGCATCCAATAATTTTTGGGAAAATTATGTAGATGTAAGTTGATGAATATGAATTATTTTGTTATAATAAGGCAAGCAGTTGAAGTGAGTTGAACAGTAGATCTACTTTATCTCTTCTTCACATTCCAGGATATAGGTATGTTGTCCATAATTCCTTTACCTTCTTAAACATCACCCATTCCAGGTGGTAAACATTCTTGCATGTTATGTGGTACAGAAAACTCTCAATTATCCATGGTAAACCACATATTTTGTTTTCATAAGCAGAAATAAGTTTTGGCTGAATAATAAAGCTTCTGTTCCATTAATCTTAGAACAGTATTTTATTTACTATCATAAACAATATTGTGTTAAAATTATATAAGACGTAAAGGTATGTCCAAGGGACGGAGTGTGTCACCGCTCACCGACGTGTTACAGTATGGTTAGTTGCTCAGCAGCTGGTTACTGTGAGTCGTGCAGCCTTACTGCAATTGTGGGAACATTTAATTTTCTCAGTATGTTTGTCTTCAGGTTTACACGGTATAATTGAAGTCGTGTGATTGAAACACCATCTTTGGTGTTTTTGCCAGCAGGTCAGGTGTTCACTGACGTGCATATTTTTGACACTTTAGTTCCTATGTTTGCAATAGTTTATTCCTGAATCATTCATGAAATTTGGGAGACGTTCACTTGAATTTTGTATAGGCCTGTATAACTTTGTATGTATATACATAGAGTGACTTCTGAAATACTCAATGTAGATGATACACATTAAACAATTTATCAGTAGAACTTATTGATATTCAGCCTGAAACTGAAATCACATTTTATGTGAATCAGTATTTAAACTGCATAGACAATTTATTAGTTGCGCAGTCTCGGTATAGTGTATATTGCTACTTGGTAATATCGCACTTAATACGTGGTTTTCACGAGGTCTCTTGATGAGCGTCGTAACGGAATTTTACTATATTGGTTTACTTTAAATAAACACATAAGGTTAGTAAACAAGTTTTGTTACTTTGTGCCCTTTTTGTACATATTGTGGGTTGTCTGCGGAATTTGGGTATCCGAAGTGATTGCTCCACCCAGTTCCGTGGATAATCAGAAGGTTACTGTATTTGATTCTGACAGTGCTGTTCAGGCAAGAAGGCAGTGGAATGTGTTATAAAAGAATATTATACTTCTTACTTGAGTCCATCCCTGTAAATAGCCTTGACCCATGCCACCATTTTCTGTCATAAGATCTTGTTCACCCTCTCATCCCCAAAGCTCCAAATAATCCTCAGCCTCATCACACCATCTCTTCCTAGGCACTCCTTCAGTTACCTACCCTCTGATTTTCTGTGGAAGGATCTCGCAGCATTCTTTCTCTTTGATTCTACATAAATGTCCAAGCTATGCCAGTGTTTCATTTCTAATTATGTTGATTATACAACCTTTATTTCCATATTTCTGCATACCAGAAGAATACTATGATAAATCAAACTCCATACAAATTTAAGCATAATTTACATAAAAACAGTAATTGTAAATTCAGATTTTACTTGTTACTAGTTTTAACATACTTGTTTACTTGTAACATATAGTTTTACATTAGGATATATTTAAAATGTGTGTATTGCCCTTATACTCTTAAAGGTGTATAAAGTTAATTAAATCAGTTTAAAATTATAAATTTTTGTGCATTTCAGCCGATGTACTTATTCTGGAATAGATTGTCAATTTTTCAGGTGAGGCAGGTTTCATCTGTTCGTTCACACATAGAAAAATAATAGTTTTTTTATCTAGTAGAGGCTTTTCTTCCTGGCACAGTTATTGGTTATTGGCAGTTTGAAAGTGTAAAATAATGATTTCAGGCTGTTTCCAGCATACACGTTGTTTTATTTTGTTTTTATATAGTATCAAAGTCACTTTTTCACAATAATTTAATTACCTTGTATCCGTCAGTGACTTCATTCTAGCGTTTTTTATATAGACGCGTTTCGTGACATGCGTCACATCATCAGTAATCCTCGTCAAATGTTAAAATTCACATAAAACACATAAAAACACATTTGCACATATTTACTAAATTACAATAACGACACACACATAACACGATGTAACTTCGGCTTCGTTGGACCGGTCCGACCGCGCGTGTAGTTGCTGAGCCACTAATTGAACTAAGTCGATCCTTATCACCAGTCATTACCGTCATGCGCGATTATATTTAGGGCTGTATCATATAGTGAGTGAGATTGAAACCTTAATTGTTCGTTTAGTATACTGTTATTGTTGATATTCTTGTCTTTAAATGATTTATAAATCTCAAACTCCTCGAGAGCGTCCATTAACCTACCCTTACAGCATACGTGGATTGCTTTGAAATTAGTATTGAAATCTGTGTAATTATGGTTATGCATCATTAGGTGGTGCGCATAATTAGATTTGGTCTTGTCTAAATCATTCCTTGGTAGATGTTCTTTGTATCTTTTCAAGAAAGACCTGCCAGTTTGACCCAGATAGAAACAATCACAATCATCACATGACATCCTGTAAACACCTGTTTTCTCTTCTAACAGGAATGGTTGGTTTATGCGTAACAAATTAGAAATATTATTATTTGTTTTAAACGCGACTTTTATATTGAATTTAGAGAACACATTGGATATAATGTTAGGTAAAAGGCTACCGTACACTGTCGTTATATACTTTAACGTCAGTGACAGTATACTTTAAGTATATAACGACAGTGTACGGTAGCCTTTTACCTAACATTATATCCAATGTGTTCTCTAAATTCAATATAAAAGTCGCGTTTAAAATAAATAATAATATTTCTAATTTGTTACGCATAGAACAACCATTCCCGTTAGAAGAGAAAACAGGTGTTTACAGGATGTCATGTGATTATTTCTATCTGGGTCAAACTGGCAGGTCTTTCTTGAAAAGATACAAAGAACATCTACCAAGGAATGATTTAGACAATACCAAATCTAATTATGCGCGCCATCTAATGATGCATAACCATAATTACACAGATTTCAATACTAATTTCAAAGCAATCCATGTATGCGGTAAGGGTAGGTTAATGGACGCTCTCGAGGAGTTTGAGATTTATAAATCATTTAAAGATAAGAATATCAACAATAACAGTATACTAAACGAACAATTAAGATTTCAGTCTCACTCACTATATGATACAGCCCTAAATATAATCGCGCATGACATTAATGACTGGTGATAAGGATTGACTTAGTTCAATTAGTGGCTCGGCAACTATACGCGCGGTCGGACCGGTCCAACGAAGCCGAAGTTACATCGTGTTATGTGTGTGTCGTTATTGTAATTTATTAAATATGTGCAAATGTGTTTTATGTGAATTTTAACATTTGACGAGGATTACTGATGATGTGACACATGTCACGAAACGCGTCTATATAAAAAACGCTAGAACGAAGTCACTGACGGATACAAGGTAATTAAATTATACACGTTGTATCGCAGATACTGAAGTTTGAAAGCATTTGCTGTTTACAGAAAACAAATACTGATGAAACAAACCATATACTAAGTATTTAATGGAATAAGCAATGATTTCTTTTTTTACATTGATGTTAAAATATAATTGACATTGTACATCTCATCAAATTGTTTGGGATTTGTAAGTTAAACTGCAAAACATTTAATTGTTACCCCATGCTTTTCTGGGTAGTGAAGACACCAACATTTATTTAATTTTGATCTCCACAGAACCTTCAAACTCTCAAGAGCTGTACTAGTAGTATTTTGGATGTATTTGCACATTAATGTAAACCTTGCCTCACTGTCTCACTTTTGTACAATCTGCTACTACTGAGTATTTTTCCATTGGTCACATGCAACATAGTTGTTAGTATAGATACTGTTTCAGTGCAACACTATAGACACGCTATTTTGGGCTCATCCTATACAGAGGTGTAGCCAGTATTTTTTTGTGGTGGAGGGGGAGATATGATGATGGCTATGCCACTGTTCCTGTTACACATTCACTTACAGTGCAGTTGTTAATAGTTTGAACAGTTGTTATTTTGGAAGTGCTTAGGTAGTCTGCAATAAAAAGTAAGTTTAACGTATGATCTATGTCTTTAGCATCATTAAACTGTTAAGAATTATGGATAGATTTTAAAACATAATGTTTTATTTTTAACTTCTTGAATCTCTTCATTGCTTTTCACATGTTTATGTAGTGGCTTTAATATTAAGTTTTGCCAGTTGTCACTTCTCCTGCTGGTGTTACAACCTAGTATGGATTTTAGCCTCTTCAATGATTTTTCTTTAGTACATAGCCCTCTCATAACACAGCCTTCTCCATCTTCTTATCCCCATATTCCTCACATCTTTTTCAGCATCCTTGATCCAACTCTTGACTTCCTACCCACTAGTCTCCATTCTAGAATTTTTCTGGGAACTCTGCATTGTTCTACCTCATTGTGTGTCTCAGCCTATAATTATTCTTGAGAACTACTTGGAACAACTGCACCACGTTTGGATGCGCCAAATATAAAGATTTTTAAGAACTGCACCAAGTTGATGGTGACAAATATAAGGATTCTTAAAGCTCCACGTTTTTGTGGCGTCAATTATGATTATTATTTTGAAAGAGCTCCACTCAAATTTATATTATTAATTATTACTTGGGCGCCAGAGCAGGAGATCTCAGGTTTGTTTATGAAATAATAACAAACTGTTCAGATACTAATATTTGTATTGTTAAATTCTTATCATTTAATAAATCTGAAACATAATCATTTATATCAACCTTATTCAATAATAACACCAAAATCGTATTAATAATTCCAGCTACGCTTTTTTTGAATTTATATTATTTAAATAACATTCATAGGAGTTCTTAGTATATTCAATTTACTGCATTGACAAATTTAAATCATTGCTATCGATCAAACACACATATATGTATATATATCATCAATTCTTAACTGCTACGACTTCTATACTATTCAAGATGTATTTAATTATTTAATTTATCTATCATTTCAATAATTATTAGTATTGGTTTCTTACTTTACTATATCATAATTCACCCAAACATGTCATCTAGCATAAATTGAATGTTTAGTATCTGAACATCGTGGGTCTTTTTAAAATGAGATGAGTTTATTGAGATTAAAATTATGTTACTTGATTGTATTGTAATTTATAAGTGAGATATTGTTACTTGTGGCAGGATTCCTGACAGGCGAATGACGAATTGTATTCTTGCGTTAACTATCACACGACACTTTCACTGATCACACTTTATTAAGTGTGATTACACGTCACACGCTCGCGTTATTACTATACGTCACGCACAAATAAATAATATACTTTTGTTGCAAATTACGCGCACAATTTAAATAGCTTCTGGTCCACACGTACTTTCGCGCACATATTTAAATAAAACTTCTTGATGACTGATACTATTAAACCGAGAGAATATTGATTTGAACTTTGAGTAATTTAATTTGCTCACATCGAGTGACGCAGGTTTCACGTGTTTTGCGTGAAATTTTAACTTAGACTTCACGTTGTGGGCTCCGCGTGTTATTTTTATAGTTTCTTCAATTCTACCCTCACTACATCTTCTGTTGATCATTTCTCATTGGTCTTACATTCAAATATTTGCCAGTATTTTTGAATGTATCCAGTCTGGTGTCGTATCTCTTTCGCGCTCACTACTGACGCTATTGGTGATTGGTTCCCAAAGTGCGGGCGATAATTTTATGCGGGTGTTCGTTATACTCCCTAAAAAGTGACGCGACTTTCTAAAATCGTCATAATTACTGGCGTGGCATCTTTTGTCTGTTGAAGGACACCGTACCGTTAACCTAATGGTATATAGGCGTTTTTTGCTAGTTTTACACTACAAAACAATTTATGCGTTTACGACATGTAGGGTGTCTTAGGTCTATTGTACATATTTTTGCCGGCGTCGGTCTGTCGCACTGCCGAGCCTCTTTAGATTCACTATTCAATTATAATTTTTTTTAAAACTACGTACATTTCAATACTTTAATTTACCATATATGGTTATATTTATCATTAATATTTGCTTACTTATTATAGGTGTTTACATACATATTAAATTATGATACAGTTATACAGTATCGTTTCAAGCCAGGCTATCCGTCTAGTCTTTATGAACCTTACTATCTCAATTCCTAAGTCTTTCACAGCCAGCGTCCAGATAGTTGGAAACGTTGGAGGTCAGTTTTTCTAAAAAATATTTTCTAATCCTTTTTTTTCTTAAAAAAAACGCTATTTCTACTAAAGATGCTTTTCTAAAATTAATTTTTCTAATAATTTCTAATTTCTAAAAATTATTTTTCTAATAAATTTGAAAATCTTAAAATTTTTTTTGTAATACCTTTTTATTCCTAAAAATTTGTACATAAAAGCAAAGTACATCTTAGAAAAGGTTTTTTATTATTGGAAGTAATTTACATTGTGGCCTATGCTCTGTAAATACGTAAGTATATTGTTGTTTTCAATGAACTCTTCATAATTTTTCACTATATTATAGATACGTTCATCCGCATGCTTATGTTTTGGGTCTGTGCTTTTTTTCACTCTCTCTCCTGATTCCAATTGTCGCAACATGCTTTCTGTATCTGCCTGCTCCTTTATAATTTCATTGAAAAAGGCATACAGACTTGGGTGTTTACGTTCCACAATGACTTGAAGGTGATTGTGCCACCCTTCAGACAGATTATTCGTTCTTGCCGTACGTTGAAACACAGCATCATACTGACTCCATAATGGTGGAAGATAGCATGGAGGAATGGCTCTACGCCTTCCCCTAGCACCTCTTCCGTTGATATATGTTGCTTCGAAATAGTCTGCTGTGGGTAATAAATCTTCTCAATCATTTCTCAATACTTGTGCTGGTGGTACTTCAGGGTGTTCAGTAGCAACTCGCTTTAACTCTTTCACGATTTTCAACGCATTTACTGCTTCTAAGTCAGGTGCATGAATATGTGGCTGACTTATCTGGTCCTTTATGAACAATTATTTCTGCATCGCCACTATATGTGATAGCTGTAGCTGAACACTCGGAACACTTTTTACATTTCCAATAAGTCCGTCCTTTACTTTCTCTTTGGTAATAGTATAAGAACCTATCTATGTAGAAATTTTGATTTTCGGGATCCTACTAATTCAACCTTTACGTGATAATTTATTTTCCAAAAGCCTTGTTGACGTTAAAGGATACGTTTGAAAGCAATGAATTTTGTTTGTTTAATAAAGCAAAGTTCACAACGTATTCGAAAACATGCCCATAGAAATAGTTTTTAGAAATCACATATTGTTAGAAAATGATTTTTTAGAAATCACTTATTTATAGAAGATAGTATTTTAGCAATCACTTATTATTAGAAAATTTATTTTAGAAAAACTGTACCCAAATCAGTTGGAAACATTATTGGTCGGGCTGTTAGGCCATGGTCTAGAGTCTATTCTGACAGACGTTTCAGCCTCACCATGGGAGGCCATCATCAGTGTCGGTAATAATTCTCTCCAACTCTGATGATTTCATTCTCTTTGAGGAGACCAAGAACATATCCTCGGAGAGTGCCTATTATCCTTGGCTGCACATGGAGTCATGGAGATCTTTAAACATGGTTCCGTCGTGATAAACAAGAGAAGAAATTAAAAAGGATTTGGCATACTGTGCTCCCAAACCAATCGGATAGCACTTGATGCTGATTGGTTGATGCTATTTTCTAGCTTAGATCTTGCTGGTATGAAAGTCTATAAAAGTGGGCTTTCTTAAACAAAATACACTGGTGAACACCATGCCAGTTGTTACCAACACTGACCATTGGCCTCCGATGGTGATGCTGAAACGTCTGGCAGCATAGACTCTAGACCATGGCCTAACAATCCAGACAATAATGTTCCCAACTTACTATTCAGCTCCGTGTATTAGATAATTTATTTTGTGATTCACCAATTGTCACTATTGTTTATATTAATTGGTCATTATAGCCACTTGTCAAAAACTTGTGTGGATGACATTTAGTTATGTGTGGATTAAAAACTGGCTTCAGTAAATGAAAAGATTCTCTTGGAGTATTCTTCTCTTTCGCTATAAATTTAAGGCACATGTGCTACATGATTTTAAAGCATGTTATTATTCCAGCAATGCAGTGTGGTTAGGCATTCCTCTTCTGCCAACCTTATTGTCTTAGCCATTTCAGCAGATCATCAGCTTAAAGACTCTCCCACCCATCTAGTGTCAGAGTGTTTATACAAAGTATATAGATTCTATATAGCCAGACATTTATGATGCCAGAATATATCCTTTGACCATTATTTCTTTCCTTGTCCTTAATTCAGTTATGAAGAACCTCTGAGGATCCTAGATGGGAAGTCACAAAGGCTCTCCTTTCCACAAAAACCCACTCCTCTAGGGCTTATAAGGAAAAGCCACTCTCCCCATCTTCCTAACCTGAAGACCTATATCCTGGAACATCATAGTGTTTCATGGACTGTTTGTCCTTTAAAACAATGGTCATGAACATAAGCTTCTTTCCTTGGAATAGATGTCTTCCCAAAATGGAACAGAATTGGTTATTTTTTTTTAGAAATCGCTTGTTAAGCAGTATAATCATAAACATAGCTGAATATAACTAATGGGCGGTCAAAAAGTAATGCAGAACCCAGAATTTTAAAGTGTTCTTAACAGCGGAGATATGTAGGGAAATTATAGGTATGATGTTGATAACACTGAAAACGCTAGTTTTCTTCATGGGACATTCAGTTATATATAGTGTAACGGTACATAACCCGGTCCAAATAAATTAACTCATGTAATAACATAAAGGTCAGAAATGGGTAAACTATAACGAGCAAAATTAAATTATATCACTAAACATTATAAACAATCTGAGTGATATACAGTGACAAGTGAGTTATAGTGTACCCATTGAGGTAAAAAGTGAAAGTGAGGGGAACTTCTTACAGAATTGTGTTGTAGGTGGGAGAATTATAAACGATGATAGTAGACTATAATGCTACTAACCGATGATGTATTTTGTTAATTTATTGTAGTGTTTATATTGTATAGACAACCAATTTTAATACCTAAGTTAATTTTATATTTTTTCAAATATTTGTGTTATAATATAAGATAACCCAGGGTTCGTTTTAAAAAAACATAAAAGATATAAATATCAAATGATAATAAAAAATTAAAATAATATTGTATGAGGGAAATGGCAGAAGGAAGTAGTGCAGTGTAGGAATACTATGAGAGACTAATAAATACTAGATAAATTCATTTAAAGATAATAAAAATATTAAATACTTATATACAAAGTTATAAGAAAATGAACAGAAACCTATTATGTAAACCAAATTGAGAAAGAAACCGAAATTAAAAAGAATTATTTTTCTGTAAATAAAATATAAATTTATAATAATTACAAACTGCCTATATACTAAAAAGTAAATAGCAGAACCAATAAAAAGATATAATAAAATTATGGGTTACTAAGAGTGACGAAAATAACAAGTATTGTTAATCGAATTTATAAATTAAACCTGGCCAGTTGACAAAAATGATGAGACCACAATTTTATTAAAAATATCCTTTTAGAAACCTTTAAGAAGTATAAAATTGGTACAAAATTAAACAACAGTATGAACATTAAATACTCCTACCTTATTTATCAAAGTTAAATTGCTATACTCCATAATAAAAGTGAAAGAAAATCCATTCTGGACGATCAAGCCTAGTTTCGCTATGTGTCAAGTTTGACGAGAGAATATTTTCCAGACGGTAATGAATTTACAACAGAAGACAGACACCATCGAAGAAACGGCTTCATTCAAGTACGAACTTTAAGAAGAGAGGTAATATAAACATTTCGTTTAATATTTAACGAAGAAAACTCATTCCGAATGGTTGTATAGAACAAAAACTATTCAAAATTAATCATATGTTCTAATGAAAACAAACGCCCTCTGCCCTCTTACGGACATTTCTGGAACTACTTACTAAAAGAAAATAAACAAATTTATTTAATATTTTTTCGGTATTTGTAAAGCGTAGTATAATTATCCATTTCTGACCATCTCATAACAAAAAGAACTTACCCTTAAACCTGGGGAAATAAAAAGAATTGTATATTGATTGATGTTTTAAAAATAGTATAAAATTTGGTAAAAAACCATATATGTTTTTTTTTATAATTCCATGTTTACTCGATGAAGTCTATATTATGTTTTAATTAAGGAAAAGATCGATTGTGATATTTGTATTTTGGCGGCAGGGAAAAAACCAATAATATAAATAATAAATATTATTGAAAAAATGATATTGAATAATAAAAATGTGTTATATTTTTTGTAGCGGGTAGTTGTAATAGATTTCAGCACAAAATAGAAGAGGTCGACCCATCGGGTCATATTTTGCCATAGTGTAGTCTGGTTGAACTATGCGTGGAGACTCGTCTCACAATCAGCTGATTTAAATCACGGCGAACAATTTGAAAAATTTCAGAAATCGTCTAAACCGAGTGTAAACAATCGGTACTTACTCTCTCTTCAACATAAGGCTGAACAACTTCCCTACTTGATCCAAATCACACACTCTCGATTTCTGCTTAGATTGAGTAACATTACCAACCACTTTATTTTTAAACTTCGGTCATTATAATTCATAAGTGGCTACACGCTAGAATAAGAGGGACGTTTAGTTAACACCTCTTAGGCGGGTACGTTATAGAATTGGTGAACCCAACATTGGGGCTTAATTAAATAAGACGAACAACCAATAGGCCACATACAAAGACGTTTAGCTAACACCTCTTAGGCGGGTACGTTACAATAGTCAGCATAATTGTTTTATAAAGTGAGCGCTGTTTACAGTCCATTTTCACAGAATAAAAACATATTGTTACGACGGTCTACTTGATCGTCGTAGGTACAGTGGAAACAAAATAAGTACAAGACACCAATTAAGTCACTAATCACCTGCTTTAATTTTTACAGTTAAACAGTTCGTAATAAACAACACAGTCTACTACAACAAATCAAATAAAAATTGTTCACACGCAATAAAATGTCACTAATATTAAACACAATTGTATTACAATAAATTGTAATTATACCGCCCGATTATAAAACCCAACACTTCACTAATAAGCACTTGAACGTACACAGTAATCTCACCCAATAATAACTCGAACCGCACTGAAAATATATTGCTGCTATACTGAAACTGAACATCGTTGAGTACTGGTATTTATATCTCCCCAAATTACTAGATTATTCCATAATGCGTGATAGCGGCAGTATAGTTATGACATAATTACTTGCGGCCTTGACACAGTGTGTGCACCTGTGCGAAGTCTGGCACATTCTAGCAGTGCATTGACAAGCACGAATGCCACACACGTTACATTCCGGATCACTCTGGAACATTTGATAAACACGTAGATTGTTCTATGATGTCGTAACACTGCCCCCTCCTTAAGCCTGTTCGTCCCGACCTGGCAAACCGTCTCTGAAGTAATACTTAGCTAGGCGATCTAGGTGGATGACCTTGAACTTTCGCTGTCCTTCCTGTTGAATCTGATAAACAACATCGTTGACTCTTTTTTTCATAGTGTAGGGTCCTTCCCAGTTAGACTGAAGCTTAGGTGAGCGACCACGACAGCGCTTTGGGTTGAACAACCAGACCTGATCTCCGTCTTGGAAACCCACACTATTGCTGCAAATGTCATACCGAGTTTTCATTTTATCACTGGCAATCTTCAGCCGTCTCCTCTTACCAAGCGATTCTTATTCATTTCTCACAGTTGGTTTTCTAATTGCGAGGAATAGTTCTGTGGCTCTTGGGACTGAGTCTCAGGTGATCCGAACATTAAGTCCCCAGGAAGATGAATCTCCCGCCCAAACACCAATTTTGCTGAAGTCATGCCGGTTGTGTCGTGTACTGATGATCTATACGCCATGAGGAATACGTATACGTTGGTCCCAGTCTCCTTGGTTCTCGTCAACAACCTTCGAAAGATGCTGCTCATGTGTCCTATTGAATCTCTCACCATCCCATCCGACGGAGGATACAAAGGCGTTGTCCTGGTCTTTCGAATTCCGAGTAGATGGCATATTTCTTTAAAAACTCCTGATTCGAAATTTCTCCATTGATCCGTATGGATTTCCATAGGGGCTCCATAACGGCAACAGAAGTTGTGAACTAACTGCTTTGCCACAGTGGTAACCTCCTGATTTGGAATTGCATAGGCTTCCACCCACTTAGTAAAGTAGTCACCTACAATCATGATGTACTGGTTTCCATCGTCAGTAACGGGGAATGGTCCAGCAATGTCTATGGCAATTCTCTCGAAAGGCAGTCCAACGTTATACTGTCTCATTTTTCCCCTGCTTCTGGTTTGTGGGCCCTTGCTTGCAGCACATATTCACACGTCCGAACCCATTCCTCTACGTCATGGCGAAGATGAAGCCAATAGAATTGCGTCCGTATTTTGTCAATGTTGACGCCAAGATGGCCTCCTGATGTTCCATCATGCATCTCCTTCAAAACAGACTGCACTTTACTTCAGGGAACTATCAACTGCATGACCACGTCTTGTCCATCTGCACTTTCCCAAGCACTTTTCAGCAAACCGTTTTCTAAGGTAAGAGATTCCCATTGTGCCCAATAGCCCTTCAGCACTTCGGAACCATGGCAGATATCTTGCCAATCCGGGCGGCGACCGTCCTCTTTTGCTGTCAAGATTGGTCCAATGTCTTCATCAGTCATCTCTTCTTGTCGACAGTCTTGTGTTGTCCAGCCGTCTGCCAGGAAATCTACAGTGATGGCTTGAACATGTTCGCTTGAGTTTTGTTCTTCCTTTTTGTAGCAATGTCAGCAGTCTTCCGGGCACGGTCTTCGTGATAAGCCATCTGCATTACCATGCAGGCGCCCCCGCCGGTGTTGTACCTTGAAGTTGTACTCTTGCAGACGTTCGAGCCACCTTGTCAACTGTCCTTCTGGATTTTTAAATCTCGAGAGCCATGCAAGCGCGGCATGGTCGGTACGTAGTGAAAACTCTCCCACAGAGGTATTTATGGAAGTGCTCCAAAGCTGTAACAATTGCCAACAACTCTCTTCTTATAACAATAATTTGTCTCTGGTTTAGAAAGCATCTTGCTGTAATACGCTATTACTCGTTCTTCACCGTTCTGCACTTGAGACAAAACTGCTCCTAGACCAGTATTGCTTGCGTCTGTGTCTACGATGTATTTCCCTTCGTAAACTGGAAAAACGAGATTTGGCTGCGAACATAATGCAATCTTCAAAGTTCTAAATGCTTGGTCACACTCTCTCGACCACTGGAAGTTCCGTTTATTTTCCATTAGCTTATGTAATGGTTTAGCAATAGTAGCGAAGCCTTTCAAAAAGTGTCCGTAATATGAGCATAAACCCCAGGAAACTCCGAACTTCGTGTTTACTCTTCGGCACTGGCCAGTCTCTTACGGCATCTACTTTATTAGGATACATGCTAACCCTCGCTGCCAAAACCAGATGGCCCAGATACTGTACTTCCTTCTGGAATAGAGAACACTTCTTCGGGCTCAGCTTCAGTTGGGCACCGTGAATTCTAGTTAGAACCTCCTGAAGGTTTTCCAAATGGTCTTTGAAAGTCTTCCCGATGACTGTGACATCGTCTAAGTAAACAAGGCAAGTTTCCCGTGTCAGGCCTCGGAGTACCAGGTCCATTAATCTTTCAAATGTTGCCGGTGCTTTACAGAGTCCAAATGGCATGACGTTAAATTGGAATAAGCCACTTGGGGTCTAGAAAGTGGTCTTTTCCTTGTCTTCTTGATGAAGACCCACTTGCCAATATCCACTCTTCAGGTCCAATATGGAAAACCACTGTGCTCCGGACGTGTCGAGTGTATCGTCAACGCGAGGTGATGGATAGCAGTCTTTCTTTGTGACGTCATTTAACCTCCGGTAGTCTACGCAGAAACGCAATCCACCATCCTTCTTTGCTACCAGCACTACAGGAGAAGACCAAGCACTTGACGAAGGCTTGATTACTCCCTCTGTCAACATGTCTTGTACTAACCGAGACATTTCCTCTTGCTTAGATAATGGAGGCCTTCGAGGAGGTTGGCATATCGGTGTTGTGTCCCCGGGATTGATGCGATGTTGTACAAGAGAGGTTCTTCCCAGTGATTGTCCCCGAACTGCAAAAGAATCCTTGAATTCATGTAAAAAACATCTGAGTTCTTTTACCTCACCCCTTGAGAGGTCGTTAGAAGATCTGTTCAATAATTCTTGCAGTTCCTCTAGTAATTTGGAATTATCTGAAGCACTGGATCTTCGATGCGTCATTCCGGCTACCCAGGCCACAGGAGTCAATTTGCCTAGGAGCATATTGGTTTGCAAAGTGATAGCTTGATCCAAAATATTCGCCACTCTAATAGGTACATTTCCGGTTTCGTCAGGTTTTACTAAACTTCTGGGAATTAGTATGCCCGGTGTGCAGACTACCTGGGGTTTGAATATAGAGCTAGGGTTGCCAACCATACTATAACATATAGTATTGTACTGTATTTCGGGTCTGCGTACTATATACTGTTGAAGAAATATATAGTATGCAAAAATACTATATTTCAGTTGGATGGATCAATCTTTTTTTTTGCAACACCGAAACTAATAACAAACAAATCCCTCACTTTGTGAACGCACCTTATGATTGCTGTTCGACTGATGCGATGTGCGTGTATCCGAATTCCGAACACGGCTCTGTCTTGCTGGCTTGCTGCGTTCCGAACTTATGTCAATGTCAAAATTGACAACGTCAAACAAATGTTTGCTTTTGCAACTGTCTTTACTTCGTTTTTGTTTTGGGATTTTGTTAATTATTTTTACTCGGAGGTTGTTCTTCCTTTTGAGAAGTTGAAGTCCTAATTAAATTAGTTATGAAAAGTGGTAGCGATAACGAAAGTGCGTCAAGTTCAAGTGCGCCACTAACACCTACTAAAAAAGGGAAAATACAAAAAAGACTCCAAAAATATAAACCTTAGTGGGAAAGAGTGTATGATTGGATTACTAAAGATCCCCAGAATGTCTATAATGTAAAATGTGCACCATGTAACATAACATTTTCTATTGGAAAAAGTGGCATTGGCCAGGTGAGTTCTTTTAGGTTAAGTTAGGTATTTGCATCCTCTTTTGTCGGTTGTTTTGGTTTGTTTTTATTCAGTAAAATTGTCGACTGATTTGCATGAGTATTTGAATGATGTGTGGTGTTTTATAACTCATTGCAGATTAAACAACATGGTGAGACAAAGCAACATAAACTTAAAGCTGAGCTTTGCAAGAAAACATCTACGTTAGATCGCTTTTTTGGTTCATCGGGCTCTTTCTCTGCTTCTGCTCCCTTTGCAAATACTTGTGATGACGATGACAAGATAACAGCCACTAAAATGGAAGCACTGGTTAATGAGGTTGTAGGACCTTATGCCTTACAAACTTTACTGAATGATTTAAATGCCCCTGATGTATATTTTTGTTTGCAAACTGATGCAAGTAATATAAAAAATATAAAACTTTTTCCTTTAGTTGTTCAATATTTTGATATTGAGAATGGGATACAAAACAAGTTATTAGACTTTTACAAAAATTGTGAAGAGTCAGCAAATGGGATGTTTGACGCTATAAACAAATCACTATCACAGCACAACTTTCCTTTGATAGAGTGTCTGGTCTGAGCGCAGACAATACCAATGCGAACTTTGGTATTCACCACTCTCTTTATAAAATATAGAACATGTAGTTCCTAATTTGATGAAGGGCAATTGTCACACACACATAGTTCACAACACACTCAAGCATACAATCAATTTTTTTAGAATTGATGTTGAAAATATAATTTTAAAAATTTACAGCCATTTCTCTGTATCTGCAGTCCGAAGAGAAGAGCTTAAGAAATTTGTTGCTGCTGTTGAAGGTGAATGGCATGAGCTGAAACGACATGTTGGTACCAGGTGGCTTTCATTGCTACCTTGCGTGGACAACATACTTTTGAATTGGAAGCCTTTGAGTGATTATTTTATTAGTTTAGGGGAGGAGTGTCCTACACATATTCAAAATAGTTTGATGATGAATGAAACTGATGGAGACAGTAAAGTTCAAATCTTTTTGAATTTCGTGAGCCATTTTTTACATAACTTTCATAAAGCTGTTAAACAACTTGAAGGTAATAACATCACAGACTTAGATGTGTATAATATTATGTCAACTTTAAAATCGGCACTAGAACAACGTAAAAAAGACTGTTTCTTTGGTTATGAAACCAAAAAAATGTTGCAATCCTTAGAAGCCAAATCCCCCACAGAAAGTGATAAAATTAAAAAGAATTTTCAAGTATTCGGTGATAAATGTCTGGAATATCTTAATAAATGGTTTGATTTTAATGAAAGCAATTGGTTATGCAAAATCCAAAAATTAAATTTAAAACACGAGGTTTCATTTGATGACTGTGAGACAATATTAGAAGTTCTAAATTTACAAGAAAAAATGAGTATCAAAATGGACGAACTTTACTCTGAAATAACAATATTAAACGAAATCTTTGCAAAAGTAAAAGATTGTAGTGAGTTTACCGACAGAACCACAGTCCAAAAATGGCAACATATTTTAAAAAATACCGAAAATAACTTACCAAATTTATTTAAGATTATTTCATTCCTGGTCTCTATTCCCGCCACTTCGGCATTCACAGAAAGGATATTTTCAATTATGAATTCGAAATGGTGAGAAGAGAGAAACGGAGCTAGTATCTCATTAATAAAAAATGAGCTTTTGATCTATATTAATTTAAAAATTGAATGCGATAAAGCATATGACACTTTTATTGTAGACAAGAAATTGTTAAAAGATGCAAGAAGTGCAAAAAAATATAGTTTTTATAAAAATAAATAAGTAACAAACATACCTTTGTCTTTTTTTTACTGTTTCCATAAAATACTATATATTTTTGAAGTGTACTATATTTTTTTATAGCTTATTCTGAAAAATACTATAATCAGCCGAAAAAATGTTGGCAACCCTATATAGAGCACTGGTTGCCCCTAGTATCTACCTCGGTTCTAACCATGATGATCTTTTCGGAGTTTGGCTGAACAGTTACGGCCACTTGGTTTATGACGTCCATAGTTTTTTCTGCTGTCGTCATTATTGTGTGACAGTACGAAAATTCTGGTATCGGAATTATGGTATGAGTGGTAGTAAATTATTGTATTTCATTATTTTTGCACACACATACATGGGTAGGACTATTTTCCCTTTGTAAAAAGACAACGACGCAGATTTCAGCAGAGCGAAACGATTCCAAGGTCACGAGCGGACGTGTGGAGCCGAGCATACACAATGGCGTTATAAGTGCAAACTGACTATTAATATCCATTTTCATTGGCCCACAAGGCTGGACGTCATTAAAAAGTGTAACAATGACGTAACAACAATGACATGAAACAGGGCGTTAACCGTTCGAAACAAAAGAACAATGACGTGATGCACTCACACATACGAAATAATGTATGTTGCATCCGCCCAGTCTTCATACTACAGCCGAGACGACAACACCTGGCAAAAGGTCGTCCGGTAACTAATACCAGCCAAATTACAAATTACAGGAAAATGTAACGATATTTTCAATTAGTGCTAAAATGTAGAAACAGAGTGTAAATTCAGTGTGGTAACAAACAGAACTATCAACAGTATGCAGTAAAACAACAGAAAACACAGGCCGGCGAAGAGGAGGTTCCCATAGGACTACGCCACATCAGAAACAGGAAAGTGCACTAATCCCTTTTTACATATCATAATAAGTTTTTGAGCTCAACATGAAAAATCAATTCAATCCAAATTGTCTCTACTTTAAAGAAAACGAATGAGTGTGTGTGTAGCTGAGTAAATGTAAGGCCGAATATTAAACTGGCGAGACGCCATGAGGCGTTGGTTTGTGTTCCTTATTTAATTGTTTATAAAAGTCATGTTAAAATTTTAATGATCAATTTAGTCGAGCTGCAGCTTATTTTAAAATCTTTTGGGGAAATAAAATTAATAGGTGGGGTAATCAAAAAGAGGCATTAATTGTGTAAAGAGGCAGAAGTAGGAACGCCATTTTGTTATATGTAATAGGCCAGTAGCCATTTTGATGTTTTAGAAGACAAATTATGCAAAAAAGGAAATAATAAAAACAAACGTTTACTTTACCACAAATGCTGTCAGTGTACGTTATTTCTGGTAACCGTTCAGTCTCAGCCTCGCTTATAGGAACCTTGGACCCGAATAATATTAAATACGTAAGGTTGGTAACACCAACATGGCGCCTGAACTAAAATGTAGACAGAGAACAGTTAACCTCGCTCAGACGGTAAGTAACTATGAATACATAATATTTTTAATAAAGTTTGTTAACAAATGGCTTCCGAACTAGGGACAATATGTAAATAAAGTTTATATAAATAAGCCAGCAAAAAGAGACAGAACGGTTATTAGATCAAGGTGTGACACGATAAGTGAGAGAGTAGGTTATGTTATGTAGAGTATACAGTAATGTTTCAAATATATATTTAGAACTCCAAAATGGCAGATAACGAAAGCATTAATATAAGTAATACAGCAACAGAGTCGCTGTTATTAAATGAACCACAAGCTAATTCGACACCCATTATAAGTAATAAAGTGTCACAAGAAGATCTTTTTCAGTTGATGAAGATACAGAATAATGAGTTAAAAGAGCAGAGCATTAAGTTCGATACAAAATTAGATAATTTTAATAATAAATTAAACCAATTTGATGAACAATTTAATGATATCAAAGAAGAAATTAAAAAACAAAATTGTAATATCGACAAAAGATTAAATGAGGTATATACATGGTTAGACGAGATAGAGTTAGAAAATAAGAGGGGAGTAGACAAATTAGAATTGAACAAAGATGACAAGGTAAGTAGGGGAGAGAATTGTAACAATATAAATAAAAGTATGATATTAGAAAACGATTATGTAAACAGGGGTAGTGATAATGAAATTTTATGGGGAATAGAATATGATAATGATGGAATAATAGTGTGTTTTGAAGGGTTAAAGAGAGTATAATTGTAAAAGAGTTGCAGGGAGTAGATTTTTTCCTTAATGATGGTGTATTTGGGGGTGATGTACACGTGTTGAGGAAGGACGAGAGTGCCTTCGAGGTATATTTGGGAGACATATGGTCTACAAATAAAGTTGTCCTTGGTTTTTTTAGTGCACTTCACAGGTGGTGCAATAGTTGTGAATTAGTGTCCCCTGCAAAGGTAGAAAGAGAGAATGTAGCGTGGTGTGGTAGAGAGAGATGTTTTGAAAGTGAGAGGTATTGTGAGAGAAAAAGGGAGACAGAGATTTTTAAGATAAGTAGAGACTATGAAGAATTTATGGAAAGGTTAGGAGTAGAGATGATACATAATATAAATGAGAACTTACCTTGTAATGAAACTGAAGTAGTAGGAGATAAGGGAAATAATGATTTTATATATTACCTAATTATGACTGATTATACTGAAGGTGACAGAATCATACCCGATCATGAATTATATGAGTTTGAGGATAATGATAAAAAGTTGAATTGTATATGTATTTATGATGTTAGTATAAGAGAGTCAATATTAAGCAATGTATATAGATATAAGATTCGACTATTGTTTGACGATGGAGGGTAAACATTTTATTGTGTTTATGAACATTTAATTATGTGGACAGTGTTTTGAAATGGACTGCTTATAAACTGATTTTTGGTAAATGGTAAAATGATAATGTGGATTGTATATTTTGTGTGTATTGATGTCAATGTATTTGTGTAATTTTTGCTGTGTGTATTTTTAGTATTTTTTATGTAAACTATGTACTGTAGAATTTTAAATATTCAAGAATAGTTAATTGATAAGGAATTGAAATAATTATGAGATTTAGATTATAATGAATAATAAATGATTACGCAGATGATATATTTGGATATTGAGTTGTTTTAGGATTGTAAGATAAGTGATGAATTTTCTAATTGTATATTAAGGTGAAATGTTGTAAAGAGTTTGGGGATAGTGATAAATAAGGGCATTGGAGTTAGTTAAATAGAGTTAATGGGAGTTAGTGAAAATAAGAATGTTGAGATACTGATAATATATAAAGAGGGTGTTAGATATTTTAGGGACACAGTAGTTAGTGATTATATGTAGAGAGGTGAGTAATGTGAATGGTAATTATATTTGTTGATGATGGTATTTTGTAGTAAGGATCCGGTGTAAGGAGTGATCAGCGTGCGACGTGGCAAGGGACCAGCGTGCAGCATTGTGGCAGGCGGAGCAATTTTGGGTTAGAGTGTTTGCCGATATTTGGTGGAGGGCAAATGGTTAGGAATGGATATGGCCAGGTAGGGAACACACATCCTAGTACAAAAACGAGCGGTGCCAGAGGATTTAAATGGGATTAGTGAAGGGGGTTATTATAGAGATATTGGTGTCACAATATGTTAATGGTTAGTAGCGGTTAGTAGAAAAAAGATGGGTAGTAAGGTTAGATTGACAAATACCAAAATAAGATATAGCGATAATAGCGATTAATAGAGAGTCACCCAAACTAATAAGGATGAAAGGGTTAGAAAAGAGAATTCATGGTAGAAAGGTGAGGTAACTGAAAGGTAAATGATAAATTTGAAAGTGTTTTTTGTATAGAATCTAATGAATGTTAAATAACTAAAAGTTGAAAAGAATTGATAGTAGTAATGTTATAAAGTTTTGGTACAAGTTGTGTAAATATAAATTGTTTAATGCAAATGTAACAATGTTAATGTTTAATGTATGTTTTATTATGTAGATGGTACAATAGTGTGTGTGGTCAGGAGGTCGTTACGGGGGTAGCGACGGTAAATTTACTAATGTGTTAAAAATATAAAGATAACAGTGGTTCTGAACAAAGAAAAATGAGTTAGTTCTGTTGCGAATGAAATAAGAATAAAGAAAAATGCGTAAAGAAAATAAAGAGTTTTGAAGTTGTTTGCCATGATAGGTATATGTTTCAATGTTATATGAAGTAAAATAGTAGAGTTAGTGGTTGTTGCTTAGAAAAGTTAAGATTTGTTTTCTGCTTAGAATAAGAATATATTTTCATGTGGTAAAGAGAGTAATTATGATTGACTGGAGTCAGAGAGTTTTTATAAATGCAGGAATGGTTGAAAAATGGAGAGGGGTTTTCTGCCTTAAATCTTGTCTTGTTATTTGAAAATTTATTAATGGAGCAAACCAATGCCTCAAAACACAAACCAATGCATCTAAGGGGAGACATATCAGTTGTGGATATGGGAATAGATAAGGCCACTATATTAAAATTTGTATTGCATGTTTCAGAGTTTGGTGGTGTTGTGACCGCGGTCCTGAGCTGGCCGGAGCGTCAGAACAGGAGCGTTAAGTGCCTCATGGCCTTATGGTGTTGGGATCTCTCCTGAGAAGTCCAGTAAGGTCAGACGGTACGATCAGCATCAATAGACCAAGGGTAAGTGATTGTATTTCTCTTATATTAACACTACAGGGGGTTGTGGCAACATATCTGAACTGATCCTTTTAGAAAAGTGTGAATGAGTCAATGAAAGTTTTTATGTTTCGACATAAAACCTTTCATTGAGGGGGTTTTGTGACAGTACGAAAATTCTGATACCGGAATTATGGTATGAGTGGTAGTAAATTATTGTATTTCATTATTTTTGCACACACATACATGGGTAGGACTATTTTCCCTTTGTAAAAAGACAACGACGCAGGTTTCAGCAGAGCGAAACGATTCCAAGGTCATGAGCGGACGTGTGGAGCCGAGCATACACAATGGCGTTATAAGTGCAAACTGACTATTAATATCCATTTTCATTGGCCCACAAGGCTGGACGTCATTAAAAAGTGTAACAATGACGTAACAACAATGACATGAAACAGGGCGTTAACCGTTCGAAACAAAAGAACAATGACGTGATGCACTCACACATACGAAATAATGTATGTTGCATCCGCCCAGTCTTCATACTACAGCCGAGATGACAACACCTGGCAAAAGGTCGTCCGGTAACTAATACCAGCCAAATTACAAATTACAGGAAAATGTAACGATATTTTCAATTAGTGCTAAAATGTAGAAACAGAGTGTAAATTCAGTGTGGTAACAAACAGAACTATCAACAGTATGCAGTAAAACAACAGAAAACACAGGCCGGCGAAGAGGAGGTTCCCATAGGACTACGCCACATCAGAAACAGGAAAGTGCACTAATCCCTTTTTACATATCATAATAAGTTTTTGAGCTCAACATGAAAAATCAATTAAATCCAAATTGTCTCTACTTTAAAGAAAACGAATGAGTGTGTGTGTAGCTGAGTAAATGTAAGGCCGAATATTAAACTGGCGAAACGCCATGAGGCGTTGGTTTGTGTTCCTTATTTAATTGTTTATAAAAGTCATGTTAAAATTTTAATGATCAATTTAGTCGAGCTGTAGCTTATTTTAAAATCTTTTGGGGAAATAAAATTAATAGGTGGGGTAATCAAAAAGAATTATTAATTGTGTAAAGAGGCGGAAGTAGGAACGCCATTTTGTTATATGTAATATGCCAGTAGCCATTTTGATGTTTTAGAAGACAAATTATGCAAAAAAGGAAATAATAAAAACAAACGTTTACTTTACCACAAATGCTGTCAGTGTACGTTATTTCTGGTAACCGTTCAGTCTCAGCCTCGCTTATAGGAACCTTGGACCCGAATAATATTAAATACGTAAGGTTGATAACACCAACATGGCATGGCGCCTGAACTAAAATGTAGACAGAGAACAGTTAACCTCGCTCAGACGGTAAGTAACTATGAATACATAATAGTTAAAAATGAGTTTGTTAACAGTTGATAGGATTAGCTCTTAGCCTCTGATTCTCAAGACATTGTTTTTGAAGTCGACTATAAATCTGTATGCGTTCATAATGCCCACACCAAGAATTGCTTCATCCACAATGTCTGCAACAAGTACTTGATGATTAAACTCAAGTCGACCAAGGCGTAGGTGTATCTCCACTTTTCCATACACTTTTACAGGTCGTCCAGTTCACAAGCTGCAAGAGCACCAGATTGGCTTGATATCTTTCACCACGTCGGGGCGCACAGTAGAAACTGTTGCGCCTGTGTCAACTGTAATCGAGGTTGGCCTTTCTTGAACAAATCCGGTAACTACCAAGCTCCCGATGTTTTTCTGAAGTGTAGAAATTGCGTATTGTTTAAGGGCTTTGTTCCTCCAATTAGTCAGCACACGCCCCGTTGTACTGACTATTGCTCATTTCCCTGCTGCTGAATTCTAACCCGACAGTCTCGTTGTAGATGTCCAGGTTTCCCACATCTATAACACTTTGGTCTTCCATCCTTTCTTATTTTATTTTGTGGTGCCAACCGTCGAGTCTCTGTTCCTTGTTCTTCTTCCTCATCGTCTGTGCCATCGCGATCTTTTAGCACGCACTTTATGACTTGTCCAACCAGACGCTGATTGGGCGGCCTCAAATTGCAAAGCATATACCAGGGCGTCCGCACTGTTCTGGTGCCTTGCCGTTCGTAACACTTGCTGTAGTTCGTTATCTCGGACACCAGCAGTAAATGTCTGCATCGCAAAACTCGTTCGAGAATCTTCTGGCGCTTCAGGATAGGCCAGTCTAATTAGTCTGTCGATACTTGCTTCAAACTCTTGAAGACTCTCCCCGGAATGCTGTCGCATTGCTCTCTACTGGGTGCAGTACACATCACGCAAATGTTTATCACCATACCGTAATTCTAGAGCTTTTATCAACTCGGCATAGATGTTCTGGCTGTCAGGTAGCACTTTCTGTAGTAATTCTACCGCGGGTCTTTTTAATGCATGAACGAATGAGACTGCCTTGTCTTTCTCTGTTCAATTATTTGCGCATGCAGCAGCTTCAAAGTGGTGGAGGTACGTTGCTCAGTGACTGCTTCCGTCAAAGGTTGGAGCTTTAATATGAACTGTGCCTACTGCAGGCAAAGTGACTTTCTCTATTAACTTATTTTCTGCGTCTTTTTCTGTCTTTATTATTGGTACACTCTGTTCACAAAGTTGTTTGGTTGTAAATTCAGGCACTGCAGAACTCACTTTTAATTTGTTCTCTAATGTTTGACATTGAGTTTTCTACTGCAGATATTTTATTTGACACGGATTCTTCTATGACCCGACATTTTTGTAGACATCGATTCTTGTATGACAGATATTTTTGTAGACATTGATTCTTCAACAATCGAGACAGATTTTTCTACTTCAGCTATTTTTAATGTCATTGATTCTTGTACCTCTGATATTTTAGTAAATTGTTTATTAAGCTCAGCTCGTAGGAGACCCAATTCTGTGGTACTATGTTCTTGCATCTGTTTCTGCTCCTGTATTAATGCATTGATGTCTTCTGTTTCACGCTTCCGTTCCTCTACCCCCTGTCTGCGTTTCTCATCCTGTCGTTTTTCTGCTTCTTCCTGTGTCTGCCGCAGCAGTGTTTGTAAAGCTTCCATCATCTGACTGGCATCCATGTTTACTGATTAATTACGAATTACACTCGTCTTGTACAAAGGGTCCACTGTTAACCGTTCTATCCCATTTCTGACACCACTGTTACGACAGTCTACTTGATCGTCGTAGGTACAGTGGAAACAAAATAAGTACAAGACACCAATTAAGTTACTAATCACCAGCTTTAATTTTTACAGTTAAACAGTTCGTAATTAACAATACAGTCTACTACAACAAATCAAATAAAAATTGTTCTCACGCAATAAAATGTCACTAATATTTGTAGTGGGTCATTTTTGGGTGTTTTTATTTTCAACAGTATGGGATAATTATATTTTTATTCATTTCATTTTCGGTCGGGAGCCTTATAAAATATGACGAAATAACTGTGTTATTGTGCAACATAATAATAGTCAGTGTAACAGAACAGTGAAACAAAGCATAAGGCGCAGTTGTTGTTGAGGAATGCGGCAGAGCATTTGCACCTCCACCAAAATTCTAAGAAATCTGTACTGGTGTGGCAGTGCACACACGTCACTACTCTCGCATGAGCGCATACCCAAGCGAAGTTGAAAAACCAAGATGGCCAGAGCGAAAAAATTATTCATCGTCCCTTTGGCATCACTCAAACGTCCGGCCCACTTAAATGACGTCAGCCAATGCCTACAGAAGATCATATGCGGCATTGACTCAAAAAACAACATGCAGAGCATGGGCCGGAGCTTCGGCGACGACGCCCAAGGCAGTGAGTTCCAGTGTTGAAAACTGTGGAGAGGGAACAGAGAACCAACTTCTGCCCAGTACCTCTTACCAACCGACCGCATGCGGTTCATCTAAATTTCAGTAACAGTTTTTTTCTTTAGGTCGGCCGACCTCACCGTTAACATTTGTAATGTAATCAACAGTGTAATAAGTGATTAACAACAGTCAGGAGGGAGTTTAAAAGAGTTAATTGTTTCGTAGATTTTTTCGGACACCTGAACGGGGACTTGGTACGGGCGCGATGACCGCGTGGTCGATGTGGGAGTTTTATTATAGGAAGATGTGTTAGGGGGCTTCTGATTTGTATAAAATGTTAAGGGGTTTTTAGTTTGGTATAAATGTGAGTGTGGCAAAGCTGGGCGGCTTTCTGTGTATATTTGTGTTTGCATTTTATGTTTGTGTCTTAGAAAAAAAAAAAATAAGGTAAGCAGTAGATTGTAAGTCATATTACAACAGAGTCACGTGTTGCACAACACCTGAAACATGTATTTACTAAATGTATTGTTCTTAATTTCACTAAAGTAACAGTAAAACATTAAATGGAAATTCTCTTCATATAAATGCGTTTGCAAATTATTCTCACAACCTTAAGAAATTACGTCCGCATTCCAAACATACGTATGACGCAACCTTGAAGCCACGCGATGGTAAGTAGAAGGGTGTTAACAACAATTTTAAATTAATACGATATCATTTAATTAATAGAACGTTTCATTGGCGCCCGAACAGGGACGAATTTAATAAAATAAATTCCATACCTATAAATGGGATGCAATCGTAATTTGGAGGTTGCGTGAGAATACGCAAAAGGTACTTATGTAAAGTTAAGTTACGCTAAGTAAGTAAAGAATATTTGTTCATATAAGAAACAGAGTAAATAGCTAAAAATAATAATGGAAAATACAGCAGAGAACGGAGTCGATTTGTCCGACTCGACTGTGATAAGCGAAATAGCTGAATTAAATGAATCAGCTGTTGTGAATAGTTTTGAAGTACATTCAACGCCGAATGTAGGTCAAGGCGACAAAACTTTGAACACAAGTAGTATAAATGAAGCAAATAATACAGATGATTCGGGGATCCAAACGACCCCAAAATCAAATAGAGAAAATAAAAATAATGACAATAAAGTCGGCATAACTGGCGATAAAATAGAAAGTCTAGTGACACCTGTTCAAAGTAAACAAGAGATAGATAAAGATGAGAAAGTCATGAATATGTTGCAGTTAATTTTGGAGCAACAGAGTATTAAATTTGAAATACAAAATCACAATTTTAATGAATTAAAGAGTGAGATACAAGAAATTGATAAACATTTAGAAAGCACTAACGAAACAATAAGAAACAGTTTAAATAAATTAGAACAGAAGTTTGAGAAATTAGGTGACAATGTTTTAAATATGACAAAATGTAAAAATGACGAAATGGTAGACAAGTCTGAGAGTATAGTGGGGGTGAAGAATAATGTAGAAGCAAATGATGAAAATATAATAACAAATAGTACTGATGAAGTTTTAGAATGCGATAATGAAATGTTAATGAGTGTTTATGAAGTAGAGAGAGAGAGGAAAAATAATGTTGTAGTAGAGTGGGGACAGAGGGGAAATTTTCCTTTTATTATTTATGATGATTTAATGTGGTCACAAGTGTTGTTGTTGGGCAAGAGTCCCGTTTTGATAGATGAATTAAGGGGTTTATTTTTGTTGAGTAATTGTGTACCCTCTGTCCGGAATGATTGTGAAAGTGTGATGTGGTGTTATGAAGAGAGAGAAGTAAGTAGAGAAGGGTATGTAACAGAACTGTATAATTTGCATAGAAAATATGAAGAATGGAAGGAAAGTTTAGAAGTATATGTGAATGATAATGATTACAATGATTTAATAAAAATAATTAACCCGATAGTGAATGAATTTAATGATGAAGACTTGACAAAAATACCTAACGTAGACTGGTTGAACGAGTATGTGAATAAGTTGATTGAAGTTAGTTTTTCTGGTTACGACACACAAAACAGTCATTTGTGTGCTGATAAGATTGAACGATGTTATGTAGAACCAAGGTTGATTTGGAACGATGGAGGTTAAACTATTAAAACAATAAAAGACAGTATAAATATTTTGTTTTAATGGTTTTTTGACATGGCAGATTTGGACAGAAGTGTGGAAAAAATGGAATAATAATTAACAAGAGTTGTAAATAAAATATAGTGAATTTATATGTGTGTATGTAAGATGATTGTTGTGATCATAATGTGGAAATATTTGCAATTTAAATAAACAAATAGAATTAATTTGGAAAACAAGTAATCAGAGAATTGTAATTGTTTGGATGGTAATGAATTCTATATTGTTAATAATTAATTTAATTAAAACAATTTGATATATTTTAAATATTTTAATTGATTATGTAAATGTTGTATAATTAAATTTTGTGTAAATTCAGTTTGTTTTACGAGATGGAAATTTGGTAATGAATGATAGATTATTTAATTTAAATTAATAATTTTTGTGAAATGTTTCAGAGATGATAGTGATTATGTTTTGTGTGTATATCGTGTTAAATGGAGTGTAAGTATGAAAATTTTATAATCATGTATAATAATAAAAAATGTTTACAGGTGTGATTGAGGTGTTAATGCAATCATTGTGTTGAATAAATATGATAATTAAAAATTTTTTATAATAAATGAAAAATGATATATAATGATTATTAAATAATAAATTTTGAAAATTTCAAGAAAGTTAAACGGTAAAAGGTTATGAATGGGTTAAATGAGTGTTGATGCAGATATTATATGATAATGTATATACAAATTTTAATTAGTTGTCAATTGTAATTAGTTATTACCAATTAGTTAATAGCCAATTGTGGGGGTTGCCTGTGCTCTCACAAGTAGCGAAAAAGGTTGGGGGTAGCAGTGAGTGTTACCTCCATCGGAGGCCGAGCTGGCGATAAATGTGCGGCACACCTTATCCGTGTAAAAAAAAAAAAAAAAAAAAAAAAAAAAAATGTTTACACACAATACTAAATGACAGTGTCGCACATAAAGATATTGATGTGAAACAGGCAGTGAAATTAAAGTTTAGATTTCCTCGACTTTTCGGGCGGTTACTGCCTTACCAGCACTAACCGTGGTTTTGGATAGCGGCCAGCTATGGTCATATCAAGTCCCTTGACCATAGCTGACTTGAAATTGGTATATACTTGAAATTCAATGGGGGGACATTAGAGGAAATCTCCGGAAACTAGGGAACAGCGGCTGCCACTCTGTTCGAGGAGGAACAGCAGAGCCAGGTGGCAGATCCGTTTTAAGGGTGTATGATTTTATAACAAGAACATATTGATATTCACAAATTTAAAACTTAACAGCGGAAGCAGAGACACGGAGAGGTAAAACCCTGCTCCAAAATATACAGTCTCTGTGGAAGCGAAAGGGCGAGACAGTCCTCCATAATCTGAAATAGTGTGTGTGGCAGGGAGGTGACATAAAGGAGTCACGAATTTAAAATTTTATGCCAAAAGTTTTTGCTTATTCAAAGTTTAATCCAATCAAAAATGCTTGTGCTCTGTCCACATAATTATATGCTCAGACTCGTAAATTAAGGTGTTCATGCTATAATTTTAAGTGTATTATATTATTGTTGTCTATTAGATAAGCATTGATAAGAATATGTAATTTTATTATGTGTGTATTTGTTTAAGCCAATAAGTAAATCGTCTGGCAGGTTAACATAAGCATCAGAATCAGAGGAATGGGAAACAAGGAGGTGAGAAGGGAGAATGAATAAAAATAAATATGTATATTCCATGTAATTTGTTCAATTTTAAGATGTAGTTTCATTGTGTTTTTATTATGTTAGGATATCAACTGATCAACAATACCATGTCACTGGTATATTGGTTTGTAAATGTTACAAGTAATTAATGTTTAGTGTACTACAGATATTTTGAAGTAAAGATAAAAAGAATATGCAAATTAATAAAAGATAATTCATGGGTGATAAATGTTTTATGGGACATGCAGACCTGTCCAAGTGGAATTAAAAGTTGAATGTGAAATGATGGAGATGAATATAATGTAATGTTGTTTTTGAGTTGATGTGATATAACAGAATTTTGTGAAATATAGATGTTGACACAGTGGTAATGGAGACTTTATGTAGAGTTTTGAATGATATATATTTATGTTTATAGTTAATGAGGTTATTTTGTGTATTTGTAGTGAGGTAATGAGATTGAGATTTTTGGGGATGGCAATTTTGTATTAGAGGGTAGTGTAATGTAGGAGTCCGCAACAAGGGTTGGGACGGGATAGGGATAGATTTAGTGGGGCTGGGGTCGACTTAGGTAAAATCCAGGGGCCAAATAAGGGAATTGAGTTTTTGAGTAGGGGAAACACGTATCCTATACAAAGGGTTGGAGAGTATTTTTTTATATATGTAGAGAAGGCGGCGAATTGTGTTAAATGATAAGTTGGGGTTTAGAATGTCCTGATTAGTAGATATTTTTGATAGAGTTGGGTGTCATGAGAATGGAAGTTGATTAATATTAGAGTCAGAGGGAGAAAGTTTATATATGTATAGAGATCTAATACAGTAATTGAGAATAAATGATTTACAACACCCAAAGTAATGTAGAATTAAACTGTTAACTAAAGAGAGGAATTTATAATAAAGAATATACAATTGTTTTTTCAACCAGTGACAGAATTTTAATAAAATTTGAAAATAATGTAAAGTCAAGAAGTGTTTATTTTAAATAATTTAAATGTCAAGTTGATGATTAATTATATTAATATTTGTTCGTTTTAAATATTTTGTTTTATTATGTTTTGTATTTCAAGGTAGGATATTACAGATGTCAAATGTATTTCAGATAGAAATCATACATAACATATGTAGGTCAAGGGTTTTGGACTTGACCTAGTTACGATCAGCTGATGGGGTCATACACCTACTAAGCTTGTAGAGTAGGAATCCAATTTTAATTTGTTTGTTTGATTAATTCAAACCAATATTGGAATAATGTTAATAAATGTTATTTAATAAATATTTAATGAATAATTTTTTTTGAAATTTTAAAATTTTGAAAATTTTAAATTTTTTTGGAAAAAAAAAACTTGATTTTTCGCCTGCCAGCGAATGACTATTTTAGATAATGATTTTTTATTATGTGTGCATGAACCATGTTTCTTTTATTGTATTGTATTGGTAGATTATAAGTGGTTCTCATGTTAGCGAGTAAGGATGTGTTTATATTATTAGAAATGTCTAGGTTAAGTTATTTGAAACAAAAATTAGAAAAACAAGGAAGAGAATTTTTTGATAAAAGATTGTTTTTTTTTGAATTTTGAATTTTTTAAATTTATAATAAATTTTAAAAGGAAGTTTTTATTTTTATGTGTTAGGGTAATATGTAATGTTAGTGTGTGTGAGCCCAGTATCTGCTAAAGGCAGCCCAGCTTGCAAAAAGGGGATCCATATCGGCAGAGGAGCTGGGATAATTTTAGCCAGGGATTGAGGATTTTTGGGGGTAGCATGTTAGAAGGCGAGGCGCGCTGTGGTGCGAGTCTGATCGATTTCTCGGTGTTGGGATCTCTTACGGAGAAGTCCAGTGATCTCGTTCAGATGAGCCCATAGTCGTTGAGCCAGGGGGGTCGTGTACCCATGAGATTAAGAACAAGGGGGTTGTTGGCACCAGTTCCTCTCCGGTCCTCTTCGGGGTTATCGATGAGATTTCTTCTGTTATGAACATCAGAATTCTCATCGAGGGGGTATTGTAGCGGGTCATTTTTGGGTGTTTTTATTTTCAACAGTATGGGATAATTATATTTTTATTCATTTCATTTTCGGTCAGGAGCCTTATAAAATATGACGAAATAACTGTGTTATTGTGCAACATAATAATAGTCAGTGTAACAGAACAGTGAAACAAAGCATAAGGCGCAGTTGTTGTTGAGGAATGCGGCAGAGCATTTGCACCTCCACCAAAATTCTAAGAAATCTGTACTGGTGTGGCAGTGCACACACGTCACTACTCTCGCATGAGCGCATACCCAAGCGAAGTTGAAAAACCAAGATGGCCAGAGCGAAAAAATTATTCATCGTCCCTTTGGCATCACTCAAACGTCCGGCCCACTTAAATGACGTCAGCCAATGCCTACAGAAGATCATATGCGGCATTGACTCAAAAAACAACATGCAGAGCATGGGCCGGAGCTTCGGCGACGACGCCCAAGGCAGTGAGTTCCAGTGTTGAAAACTGTGGAGAGGGAACAGAGAACCAACTTCTGCCCAGTACCTCTTACCAACCGACCGCATGCGGTTCATCTAAATTTCAGTAACAGTTTTTTTCTTTAGGTCGGCCGACCTCACCGTTAACATTTGTAATGTAATCAACAGTGTAATAAGTGATTAACAACAGTCAGGAGGGAGTTTAAAAGAGTTAATTGTTTCGTAGATTTTTTCGGACACCTGAACGGGGACTTGGTACGGGCGCGATGACCGCGTGGTCGATGTGGGAGTTTTATTATAGGAAGATGTGTTAGGGGGCTTCTGATTTGTATAAAATGTTAAGGGGTTTTTAGTTTGGTATAAATGTGAGTGTGGCAAAGCTGGGCGGCTTTCTGTGTATATTTGTGTTTGCATTTTATGTTTGTGTCTTAGAAAAAAAAAAAATAAGGTAAGCAGTAGATTGTAAGTCATATTACAACAGAGTCACGTGTTGCACAACACCTGAAACATGTATTTACTAAATGTATTGTTCTTAATTTCACTAAAGTAACAGTAAAACATTAAATGGAAATTCTCTTCATATAAATGCGTTTGCAAATTATTCTCACAACCTTAAGAAATTACGTCCGCATTCCAAACATACGTATGACGCAACCTTGAAGCCACGCGATGGTAAGTAGGAGGGTGTTAACAACAATTTTAAATTAATACGATATCATTTAATTAATAGAACGTTTCATATTAAACACAGTTGTATTACAATAAATTGTAATTATACCGCCCGATTATAAAACGCAACACTTCACTAATAACCACTTGAACGTACACAGTAATCTTGGCCAATAATAACTCGAACCGCACTGAAAATATATCGCTGCTATACTGAAACTGAACATCGTTGAGTACTGGTATTTATATCTCCCCAAATTATTAGATTATTCCGTAATGCGTGAGAGCGCCAGTATAGTTATGACGTAATTACTTGTGGCCTTGACACAGCCCATGTGCCCGAGCGAAGTCTGGCACAGTCTAGAAAATGCGTCGACAAGCACGTACACCACACACGTTACATTCCGGATCACTCTGGAACATTCGATAAACACGTAGATTGTTCTGTGATGTCGTAACAATATGTTTAATGTAATACATTATCTGTTAACACATCAGATACATACCTTTTATACTTGCATTTCTCGAGAGTACGCTTGATTTTTCATGTATTTCATAATTTTTCATTGAAAACTAGTTAATTTTACTAAAAGCTTATTATATCATGTTTAATTCTTTATTATTACTGTGACATAAAACAAACTATAATATAATGATGTCTAATATTTTTGTATTAATTTTTTAATTAAAACAAATGCATTTTTCACTTACAAAAAAAGTTTTATGAAAGTTTTTTGAGTCAGTTTGCGACTAAAAATGTTACATAAGTTCTAATTAAAAGTAATTATATGTCTAAACTAGTATAATATAATATCTAATTGTTGTACAGTAACCTACAAATTTCATATTTCATCAAATAACGGTCCTTAGAATCGTAAGGGATTCATGGCATGGCTGTGAAAACATATGATCCCTATTTGCAGTAAACGGACTGTAAAAAATGCAAAAGTACTGCAATCTATATTTTTTTCATGATCTAAATATGTGAGAGATTATGTTCTGCAGATTTTATGTAACTAAATTTCTACACAGGCAAATAAACACAGAAAGTGCGAGCAGCATAACCTGGGAGAAAAATGTCTGCTCACGCTTTTCATGGACAATGTAGCCAAAGTGTTAATGAATGCTTATGAGCAAACACAAAGATTACATTGGAATAATTTTTGTCTGATGACAGCATCTCAAATAAATTAAGAACAAATATTTTTATTTATTTATGTGATGCTTTCCAAAAGTTTCTTACAAAGAGTCTTTGATTTCATCATCGTGGTGCCAAATTTTAATAAGTTTCACTATAAGATCGACCTTCGTTGTAATGCTAATTTTCTTCAGTCTCCTCTTCACAGTGGACCAAAGGTTCTCTACAGGCTTCATATCTGGGCTATTTCCAGCCCATGGCAGGGTTTTTATATTGTTTTCACTTAAAAACTTTGTAACAGACTTTGTTTTATGGCACGGTGCACCATCATGCACGAGTACGAAGTCATTATTTGGGAACCAGTCCTTCAATTGTGGTAATAACCTATTTTAAAGTACTTTTTTGTACTAATGCTGGTTCATCATACCCTCCACAATGTATAAACTTCCTGTACCTTGAGCTGACATTACACTCCAAACCATTACCTGTGTAGAATGTTTGACCATTTGTGCTACGGACTGGGTGAGACTCTATAAGTTACTTCAAATTCAAGATTTCAATATAGGTTTTTCCAGTAAATACACTCTTACCTTTGGTTGCATTTTCCCGGGTCTTACAGACAAAAATCCACTGCAGACAAGGTTATCTGGGTAGAAGTGCGAAATGATTACTCTTAACACATTTTCTACTGTCTAAAATACATACTTATTTTATTTATCGAAACTCGCACCCTTCTTTTACTTCCTACAAATGACAGTGTCTTTGTTAAATTTTATTTTAAACTACTATTGACATCACTAAGTACATATAAGAAGACTGAAAATGAACCAGTATATAACCACACACACACTCTTTCTCTTTTTGTTAATATTTAAATAAACTCCCCTCTCTTAGAGATCTCTGTTTCTTATTAAGGTGTCTATAAAAGCAAATTTTATAATATAGTAAATAAAGTTTAAAAAGTGGTACTCATCCTAATAATGGTTTCACTCCAATGGACACCCATATTGTTCACATGTAATAACCGTGACACAAGTTCACTAGCTGACCGATTTCTGAGTTCTCTCGCACTCACGCCACTGTTGGTACTGATTTTACGGTTTTTTGTTTCATGGTTCTCACTGATTTACTGATCTCACGTTATAAAATATGATCAAGTCGGCCGACGTAACTTTTTGCACTTAGATGTTGTAGGCTGGCCGCGCGCTATACTGTTTATACTTTTTTATACAGGTTTTATTTCTTTAGTATTATTTAGTACATTAATACTTGAATGGATAGGCCGACTAATAATTACGGCCTGTCTTACACCCCCGAGGCCACTGTTTTCTTTTAACGAACTTTTAACTGCTCTTTACTACTGATTGATGTTCATGCAGTGGTGACAATCTGCATACTGTGATTCACAAGGACTGCTGCTGGCAAAGTGTTACGTAATGCGTCTAGACAATTGTTTAGGCTAAGAGTGTGTTACTCTGAGGCACCTCACAGGTGAAAGCTAACAATTGAAAATTAAAACTGAATTGATATAAAATAAAATTGAAACTGGGGTAGCACACAATTCTGTACCGTTACATGGGGCAAGAATTCTTCAGCACTTCTCCTTACGTACTGGCTTCTTTCTTCTGATATTGCAAACATGGATTCATCAGAAAAACAAACCTGAAAGATAAAAACATCCTTTAGTACAGTGTAAATCACCTAAGGCAGCTGTGCTTTTAAAATTTTAGTCAATACTTTTCGATACTCTTTGCGTGTTTTTAGGAAAAAGTGAAGCTTTAAATTTACTGATTAATTAAAGGAAACTTAGTATTACTTACCTTCCTCCAGTCGTTTTCGAATTGTTCTTTTACTTCTTTTACCCAAGCAAGCCTGTTCTTTGCCATAGCAGGTGTGATTTTAGCCTTCTTTTGAGGACAGCGTGTAGGGAGTCCAGCAGCGATCAATCTTTGACGTGTAGAAGAATCAAACATTCACTCCATACTCATTTTCAAGTTTTTGCTGGTGGTCTTCTGTTTTTCTTAGCAATTTCAATTAGTTTCCTCTCTGTTCTTAGCCTAAATTTATTCTTCCGACCACATTTTCCTACATGAGAGGGTGCATACTCAAAGCCAGAGTCTAAAGACTTCTTCAATCTACACACAGAGGTTTGCGAAATTTTTAACCTATCTGCTATTTCTCCTTGTGTATATCGTTTTTCTTGCAGAAGACACTTGGCCAGAGCCACTTTTCTAGGAGAAAGATCACTTGTCTTGCCCATTGTCTAAAAATTCCTAACAAAATACAAAGTTCTGTAGAGTACAATACTTAACTTAAAAGTTGTGAAAATTTACACTAAAACTGTAAAAACTGCACAAAAAGTCTCCTGGTAACCTGTAACAACATAAAATAATGATATAACACCAAAACATAACATAACCTCACTTTGAAAATCGTCTGTTAACCAGCTGATTTCTCTATTCAGTGATGGCAACATGACATATTTCTGAAACATTTTTTCTGAATACGTTGAAACCACTCAAAATTAAAAAGATTTATGTCATAAAATATTGCTTTTCCTTAAAAATAGAAACCAAAAAAATAAAAAAAATCAATTATTCTAATAATTTTCACACCTCTGTATATTACTTCCATGTTCCATAAGGAAATGGAAGTATGGTAATGGCAAAAAAATCGTGGTCGAGATTATTGCAGATTCTGATTGTACTACCCTCAAAACATGAAAAAAAGTCATTTTTCGAAAAGTGTCTGTGTCTGTCTGTAGATTTTTTTTTCTATGGCAAACTATAACAGCCGAAAATTCAAACAGAACCAAATAATGTTTTGCATACAACCCTGAATTGTAGAGTTCTCAAGACATATTGTTTTTGTTGAAGACCGGTTTAGGGAAAGGGGTAGTTTACCTGCAACATTTTTTGTTTTAACATGGGTAATTTTTTCTGTGAAGAATGATAGCTGCCGTAAATTCAATCAGAATCAAATAATGTTTTGCATACCTTCCTCAGCTGTAGAGAACTCAATGTCTGTTGATTTTGGTGAAGATCAGTTAAGGGAAAGGGGTAGTTTACTTGCAACATTTTATGTTTTAACAACGCTAATTTTTTCTATGACGAATGATAACTGCCGCACATTCAAACAGAATCAAATATTGTTTGGCATACGGTCCTCAATTGTAAAAGCCTGAAGGCCTGTTGATTTTGGTGAAGATCAGGTAAGGGAAAGGGGTAGTTTACCTGCCACATTTTATGTTTTAACAAGAGTAATTGTTTCTATGACGAACGATAACTGCCACACATTTAAACAGAATCAAATAATTTTGAGCATACCTTCCTCAATTGTAGATAACTCAAGGTCTGTTGATTTTGTTGAAGATCGGTTAAGGGAAAGGGGTAGTTTACCTGCAACATTTTATGTTGTAACAAGAGAACGTTTTTCATGAAGAACGATAACTGTCATAAATTCAAACAGAATCAAATAATTTTGTACTTATGTACCTGAGTTGTAGAGGACTCAAGGCCTATTGATTTTGGTGAAGATCGGTTAAGGGAAAGGGGTAGTTTACCAGCAACATTTTATGTTTTAACAACTGTAATTTTTTATATGACGAACGATAACTGCCGTACATTCAGACAGAATCAAATAATTTTTTGCATTTATGCCTGAGTTGTAGAGTACGCAACGCCTATTGATTTTGGTGAAGATCGGTTACGGGGAAAGAGTAGTTTACCTGCAATGTTTTATGTTGTAACAAGAGTAAAGTACTTAATTTTGATAAATAAAGTATCCTGATAAGAAGATTTTAATAATCCACTGTAGAAACGCAGATGAAATATCTATAAATGAAGAGGCTAGTTGAACGGGGTGGGGTAATTTTCTATAAATGAAAGTTATAGTTGAAGAGGGAGGGAATAATTTTTATATGTGTACTACGTTATCGGCAACAAAGTAGTAGTTTGTTGTTAAAATTCTTTCCCGGGCTGTTTGGCCGTAGTCCAATGTTTTCTGCAAAACCAGACGTTTCGGAAGTGCCGTCGACTGCCATCATCAGTGAAAATCGAGTGTGATAATAACGTGAGGTGGTATACGTTAGAGACCACAGTACTGTGGTTAAGGCGGAAGCAGTAAGTAGAAAGAAGTAGTTTCTATGGAAACATTTCATTTTGTAAACGATTTTAAATATAAATCGTAGAACATGGTAGTGATGTATGGTTCTCCATACCGATATTTTTTTTGGGTACACAACTATTGACCACTCCATGTAACTGGTCAGATAATGTACAGTGTGCTGGGCGTGAATGGTATGATTACAGTATTTTGCCATAACTTCTGAATTGACAGCTTAAGTAGTGGTAGTATGGTGTTGCCAAGGTGTGGTACTAAACCATGTGTTTGACAACCAAAGTGGACTATGTTGAATGCATTGAAAACGAAGGCATGTTTCTTTGGTGATACAAATTGGCAGCATTTGTCTGTTAATATGGGAGGGATGTCATAAACGGGGGGGGGGGAGTACTTCAGATTTCAGCAAATCCTCATTCCTTTTATGTTCTCATATCTCAAAACAGAAGCTAGATTAAACATTCATTGTACTAATAGGTGTTAATGTATCTTTGTGTGTGTTGAAATATTCATAGACTGTGCGCGTGTACTCATACATTTTTCTGATTACAGATGAACAAGAAGCATTTCTGCAACTACCCTTTCCTTTTTGATGCACAGGCAAAAACATTACTACTTCAAACAGACCAATCAATACAGGTAGGTATGTGAAATTATTGTCTGGAAACTTTATGGTAGCAGTGTCTGTCATTTCATACATAATCTTATTTGTGATCATGTTGTGATTATAGTTGATAATACTGTGATATTTATTTGCATATCTATAAACATATGGGATATTACTAATTTTATTCCTAACTAGAAACATAAACGAGGTCTGTCCGGTAAGTATCCAGCCATTTTGATTGATACATGCGTGAACATTGTAAGTATACGAGATGTCCTCTCATAGTATTTTTGTAAGTATTGTTATTATTATTAGTTTTTGTTTATTGATTTATTCAATCCAATTCAGTTTGTTAATTGAATTCAATATAAATAAATCCGTTGGCTTGCTCTTGAAGTTGGTTATTAAATGTATTTAGGTTTTTTTATAATTTTGTTTAATGTTGTGAGTTCGTATTCGAATAGTTTACATTGACTCTTCTGCTATTCAATCAGGTGACTCGAACGGTGTATTCCTGTACTGAAATCGACATAAGCATAGCGTCTATACAATACTTACTAGTTGTTGTTGTAGGTAAATAATGTGCGAGAATATTGCTGGCGAGAATCATTGGATTCAGATTCTCGCTGTTGTCTCTGGTACCAACCGTCGCTGTCGCTCACCTAAGCTGTAAGTCTATTCTTTTACAATAATAGTCAACACAGGGTCTATTCGTGAAATACTGCTTATTTATTTAACTCAATTTAAATAATTGTGGTTGTACAATTATTTCATTCATTTTCTTTTTTAAAACAATTAGTTTCGAGTATGGACTCTTAAAATAATTAAAATCTCAGGGTGGTCAGACTGCCTAGTAATCAACTATGTCTGGATGTTGTAACACAACGCACTAGATGATGTTTTTTGATGTGTAAAATTAATATGTCGCACCTTAGATTACTCACGTTGTAATTACTATGAGTTGAAGTATAATAGGTCACACGTTTTATTATGTGTGTAGAGATGTTTAATTATTATTATTATTTATGGTTTATTTGTTCAAAAGGTTTAAAAGCTGATAAGTAATGTTTTAATTCTCTCTTGGAACACTGGTAGATTTACCTTTCACTTACCACTTATTATTGTTGTCGCCCTTCCAAAGTAGATCCTGTAATGCACTAAAATGACACAACACAGTTTATAAAATTCTTCACAAGTGTATATGTATATGCACAGTAAATAAAATTATTTTGTATTTTTGAGACTGTTTTGAAGTTTCAAATATTGGCCGCTTGTTCGCCGTACTGCCACTTTGTAATACAATTGCTCTGTTAATGTTGTTGTTATTATCTACTTTGAAATGAAAGACTGATTCAAGTGTAAGTAAATTTGTAGTTTATTAACAATAAGTTAATTTCAATTAATACCCTTTAAAACAATTTATAAACATCAAAAAGTAATTCAACTCGTCACCATGATTCTTAAAGCTCAGGGCTGGTAACACTGATTATTTATTGTATTGTGCTAACTTGGTTTGGTTAGATTTTTGTTTATAATTACCAAAAGTCGTGAATTCTTTTAGTGTACAAGATACTGGATACAAAGATGCTAAAATACGACAATGGCGTATTATAGAGAGTGATTACAAAATTAACAAAACAAATTTAATTATAATATTGAAAATTATCGTATCTGTCCACCTGCTATCAACTTCGTAGGTTATGTTGTGGAATGTACGATACGATTGAAATTGCTGTGTGTCGGAATAATATTCCGTGAATGGTTATTAATAACAAAAATATAATAATTAATTCATAATCTCATTTCAATTGAATATATTTAAGCTCGTCTAATTTTAAAGCACAGCTCTGTATGGTTGTTACACCTTTTCGTAACAGGTAGGTTAGAGTGCCATTTACTCTAAGTGATTATTAAAATATTTAAATTGATGGCATTGAAATCTTATAACTATACATAATATTTATTCATGGTATGTTCATTATTCATTAACTGTATTGATAGTTCTCGGTTATTATTTATAAATGAATTGACTTTCGTTTTGGTTATAGTCAACTCAGCATCTAGGTTTAACCTTGTTTACATCAATGTTGGTTAAACTATTAAATTCGATTGTCATCTCTTTCTAAAATTAATAATATTTTATTTAAATAATTAAAATTGAGAACTTCTGTTCAGTTATTGGTTAATTAATAATTATTATTTAGTTTAACCATGTACAACTGTACTTGACTAAAGTAGTACCAACGTAAAAGTTTATTATTTGATAAACATTAATATTATAACATCGCCAAATTCAGATCAGTTTTGATAACAATAAGTATGTATAAAAAAAGCTAAATAATACTATGTATAATAAATAAATAATGTGGAGAGTAAAAAATATATAAAAGGTAATAAAGAAAGAAGGAGAAAGAGTAATAAACCAAAAGTGATTAATAAAGAAACTCAACTACTAGACTGACGGACGAACGACATTGACCCAACCCCAGAGATTGGCCAGTTAAGAAACACAATAAAGTAAACTAGACGAGTGAAGGAGAAGAAGAATGAAAACAAAGAGAGAACAAACCCACGATGAAGAAAACAAAATGAAACACGTCAAGAAAACCCAGACAAGGAATAAAAAATAGAGAAGGGAGAAATAACATAATCCAAAATAATAAAGAAAATGAAACCGGTTAAGAACCAAAACAATTAATGAATGTTAGTATTGATTGAATGACAATTGTAAATAGTCAGTAATAAAAAACGATAGATAAAGGTACACTAGCCCAAAGAGTTAGGAATGCATGTAAGTTGTTAATAAAGAAAGACATAATATTAATAATTATATATATAATGCGTGTACAGAAAGAGAGTAAAATAGTGAGAAATAAACGGAAGTTAAACTAGTGAAAGTGAATTATCCTAAAGTGATATAATACAAAAAGAAACACTAAGTAAATTATAATGAACACAAAATAATTTAAAAAGTGCCAGTGATAAATAAATAAGAATATGGTCTGTGATAAAAATAGTAAGAGTAGAGAAGGCTAAGATAAAGACTTAGTAAAATAACCAATGTTTAAAATGTAAGAGTGAACAATAACATTTAATAAAGTTATTATGAATAATATTTAGAATAGAACATTGATTCAGTAATAATGAACACTAAGGAGTGATATTAACTGTAATGATTATGAAATAATATTGTTATAGAACTTAAGAATGTATTGTAGAATTTAAAGGTGAGAATCACAAGAAAAAGTAATAAGATGATGTTAACATGGAAGGGAAAACAAAGAGCCTTAGAAAATAAGTATGTATTAACCTTAAGTAAATACCCATGTTATAAGGGGAGAGTAATGAAATAAGTTCAGTAGAGGTGAGATTGTTCATCACCAGAACAATAAATAAGAAATAATGAATTGTACACACATATTAAATAGTAAGTGTTGATTAATTGTATAAACAATTGTTTATGAATAGGAGATGGATTGGGTAATTATCCCAAACATAAACCTAAATGTTATATGTTATATGATAAATAAATAATAATTAATAGTGTAATAAAATAAAAATAAAGTGGTGATGTGATGAGACTCTGATGTAATCAAGCCCCACTGTTTGGGCTAGTCGATTTGTAATAAAATAATAATAGGTGTGTGTATTGTTAATTGGTGTGGCTCTCGACGTCTTACTGGCCTGAAACACTTCCTTAAGTTTCCCAGCTGGTAGAGTCCCAATGGTAGCAAGACCGGTCGAGTAGCGTAATGTTGATGAACAAATATATGTTCAGCTCCACCAAAAGTTTCAAAACAAAAATTGTTGTTTTGAAGAAAAATAAAAAAAATGTGTTAAAAAAAATTATAATTAAAAAAAAAATTATAATTTTATTAATTAATTAATTATAATCAATTAATTAATAGAGTGCTGCGAGGTTTTAAAAAGTGTAACACTCTTCTGAAAAATTTTATTGAAGTTCTGGTATATTTTAAATAAACTACCACCACTCATAAGATTGTCTCCAGGACAGTCGATACTTGTTTACCTTTTATGTTTTTTAGGTTATCTTCACTTATAGGTGGTAAAGTCCTGGTAGATTGTTAATTAGAATGATATTAGTGGTAATTAGTAATATTTATGAAATAAAGAACTATTTAGTGTTGAAAAGTATTACTGTTTTATTAGTTAATGGCAATATTGACTCTTATCGATTAATATCGACTCTCAGGATATCGAAAAAGTTACAAAGTATATTATATAAAATTCATACAGGGTTCTTTAAACAGCCAATTATTATCAAAGTCAGAGAAATCGGGCTAATATTTAAAAAGTATAACGTTACAACAAATTAATAATTATTAATTAAATACAGACATTGAATAGAAAATAATATAATTGTTTTCACCAACAGCTGACGTGAGCACTGCAGCATTGAGGTTGACAAAAGCAAATGGCTGCCATCAAGCTGGTCCAAATATTGCTCGATTCTGCTATGTTCCGAATAATGTATTTTCTGGCCGTATTCCTGTTCTGGTGTCTGCAAATCTCTTGTTAAATGTTGTGTAGTGCCTGGTGTAATGTTTCTGGGTTGTATATTGTATATCTGTGTAAATATAAGTTCAAACACTTTTCCCTATTCCGACACTAATATGTTTATTGTATTATACAGTTTTCTGGTGTTTTGTGGTGTTTTTCGGAGTAGATATGTATTGTTCAGTGTTAATTAGTGTTTCTTGATTGTTTTTGTCACAATGTATATGTTCTGGAAGGATTTTATAAGTCACTCTCGATTTCACAAAAACGTACTATTCACTCCTCGAAATTACTGTTGTAAGTTAGGTTAGATCCGTCACAAAACGCTTATCATGTTAACCGTTCAAATACCAATAATCAACTATCTTATTTCCTCCAGTTTCAATTAAACTCTTAGCCAATATAATATTATTCTTAACATTGTTCAAATACATTTTCATATCCTGTGCATACTTTAAAATTCACTATATGATTGCCTAAACTTTGGTTATTTATCAATTTTATTTACTAGATGTTATTTAAATTAATCTTTCAGTTCATTCGGCTTATTTTCAGATTAAATAATGCCGTTTTATAGTGTGGTTTTCATTTCGTTATACTTTTATTGGTTAATGATTTATTTTGGGGGGTATGGGGATTTGGGTGTCTTTTATAAGAGCATGACATCTTCTTCAGGATGCTGCCTTCTTCTTCTTTCATCAGTCTTCTTTTCTCCTGCCTTCTGGGACTGGTATCTTCTCCATCTTCTTCTTGATGCCATCAGGTTTCTTGGGATCTTCTCCATCTTCTTCTTGATGCCATCAGGTTTCTTGGGATCTTCTCCATCTTCTTCTTGATTTTAGAAATATACCACCTGTATTGGTTGATCTTGGCTTATTTAAGGGTTTCTATTCTTCCTCGTTGTGGGTTTGGTCATATTCTGTACTGCTTGGTTATTCACTTTCTTACCTTCCTGGGTTATACCTTGAAAACCTTTGGTTATGAGACTGGTTTTGGATGATTCATCACTAGTAACTCATTTTATTTGAACTTGTATTTTCTTTATAATAATGATTTCTTTCCACAGTTGCTATGAATTAATCTATTTATATTAAACTTAATGCTTTCTTCCAAATTTAAATATTATAACTTTATTATTCTAATGATCAATTGCCATCAATATTATGCATACATCTGTCACGCTACAGATTGCTCTCCTCCAGAAGTAATTATTTCAGACATGTTTATGGATGAAATAATTTCTTATGATAATTTCATCATTTCTTATAATTCATTTTCTTCTCCATTTTTATATCGACTTTTTTATATTAGAGTTTAATTAATTTTATATATATGGTTACTTGTTTTACTACTGATCCTTTTCGGATATTTAGTGTCTTCTGAGATATATTATTATTGTAATACATTTTCTTTCTTTATCAACTTCGTGTTGTATCCTTGGGATATTAATTCCCTAACATTCCCTATCACGTGGGCTGGGGCAGATCAGAGGGGCACTGTACGCTACTTCTCTGCTGGCCATACACCACTTCTATAAATTGAGTACAGAGGCATATCCATCCCTGCTCAAAAAACATAATGCTGCTGGAATTATCTTCAGTCAGTCATCGAATAAATAAATAAAAAGTAGTCTCATTTTCGACTAATAAAAATATCTTTGGATTCTCCACTTCGTAGTCTCTCAGATTATCTCACATTTTCTATCTTAATAAATCTTCATAATTATTATTATACTCATTATATATATATTTTTTTTCAAAACTCTTAACTTGTCTGATATATTTATTTTAATTATGGTTGAAAACCTTTCTTTTAATAATTCTGGTTACTGTTTACAGTGTAACTCTCTTTCTTCTCCATCTGAATTCTCTTTATACTTTCTTCTGGTTACTCATAGTATTAGCATGGTCTTTATATATAGTCTTTCTTATTCATTATTTGAATGGTCTTAATATATTATATTTAATTTTTTAACATTGTATCTTTACATTAGATATACAGGTTGTTATATTGATCATTTTATTTAAACATTTTGGTTCTTTCCTTTCTCTTAGAAAGTTATTAATCCGCCTTCGCATTCATTATCATTAATTCATTTATATTATATTTCAGGTGGTATTTCTTCTCTTTGCATTTTATATAGGTCTTATTATTATCATTTGTTCAAAATCATCTTCTCCATCTGTTTGGTATGAGTTGTTCTTCTTTGCTCTTAATTAACTGTTTTCATTATCGTTTCATAGGTAATTAGTCTCTTTGCTTCCAAATTTTTTCTTCTCTTGCATATTACACTCTTTTTTGTTATTCTTCTCTACTCCTTCAAATGCTATTGTGAATATCTAGCATTTATTCTGGATTCAAATTAATTCTTCTTTTCTGAATTAATCACTTTATTTTCTTCTCAATTCAATTATAATTGACACATAATTATTTTTTTTGGAACTTGGTTAGTTTTAATGTAAAATTCAAACTATTCTTTTTATTTAATTGAAAAATATTTCTCATAAATCCTTGTAATATGTTGATCTTATCTTGTTTCAAAGTTCTGACGTTCTATCAACATTCAAATTCTGTTTAATTCATTTATTCCCAGAATTGTTTCATTCAGAATTGTTTATAGTAATGTGATCTTACTATTATTTCTGAATGTTTTGGTATTTCTCCAAATTCAAATTCTTCTTAATTATTTACCATAAAGTTTTCTCATAAACTTAGTTATAGTAAGTTGGTCTTACTTCATTTTTAAATTTTTTGTATATTAAATTCAAAATTCCTTTCTTCTTAATTCTTCCAAAATGTTTTTCTCATAATTCAGTGGTAGTAAGCCGTGCTTGCTTAATTTTAAATTTTTTAAAATTAAGTTCAAAATTCTCTCTCTTTCTCTTTCTTCCAAAAAGTTTTGTTCCAAATTTATCAGGTTGTAGTAAGATGTATTTACTCAGTTTTAAATTTTTATAATATTTCAATTCAAAAGTCTTTCTTTTTCTTTCTTCCATAAAGTTCGTTCCAAAATTATTAGGTTGTAAGTTGTTCTTACATATTTTAGAATTTTTTAAATAATTTAAATTAAAAATTCTAAACTCACAACTCATTCTTCATAATATTTCTTCATAGAAGCTTGATTGTACACTCCTTTGATTTTTCCTGAAACGATTTCCTTCAACTCATATGTATTGTTATGCTTATCATTTACCACAACATATGGTCCGATGTAAAGTAATAATAACTTTTTGGTTATGCCTTCTAAGGTGCTGGGTAGCTCTCGATTTTTAAGGAGGACTTTTTCACCCTCTTTATATGTCACAATACGCCCTATTGCCTTCTGGTATTTGGCTTGCCGTTTTTCCTGATCTTCTGCTACCTTGTTGTAAAACTTCAACTGGTTGAATTTCCTATTATTGTTTGTTGGAAATTCAATGATTTGTTCAATTTCTCGGGGAGTCGGCTTCTCATACATGGCTGAGTATGGTGGAATTCCTATAGCTGGATGGTGGGCGTAATTTAGGAATGTTTCTGTCGCTGCTAGGTACTCTTGCCACTTTTTCTGTTGGTTGTGACAGTACGTGCGCAATATCCTACCCACTTCTCTCAGTACTCTCTCAGCCGGATTGCTACTTGGGTGGTAGACTGATGTCTTATAAGTTTTGATCCCAAGTGCTAATAAAGTGTCTCGCCATCTCCTCCCCTTAAATTGTGTACCATGGTCGGTAATAATGGAAGATGGTCTACCGATCTCTGGGATATACAAATCGATAATCACCGCCAAAACCTTTGCTGTTGTTGCGCGATTAACCGGATATAGCTTTATATACTTGGTGTAGTGATCCATTATGATTACCAAGTATTTATATCTGTGTCGACCACCGCTACGGGGAAATGGCCCGCAGATATGCAAAAACACTTTTTCCAGTTTTGCGTTGGAAGTTATCGGTATCATGATACCCTCTGTCTTTTCATTGTTTATTTTTGCACATTGGCAGATCTTACAGGACTTGATGTACGTTCTCACCTTGCGGTTGATATTCTTGATCTTACAGTTTTCTTCTAGAGCCTGTATCACTTTTAACGCTCCCATGTGACCATACCTGACATGGTAATCGATGATGACCTCCTCTTCGATTTGGTGTGGGATTATCACCTTCCATGTCTCATCGTCCAAGGCGGTTTTTATGAATAAAATTCCCTTGTTAAGGTGGTAATATTTAGAAATGGTTTCATCATTGGCTTCCAAACGATTCACAATGTTTTTCAGCTTAGGATCAGACTGCTGATGGATTCGAATATTTATTAGCAAAGCTTGTAAATCGGCTCTGGTCGTGAATATGTTATAAATTTTGACCAAGCTCTCCTTCTCCCCCTAGAACGTCTGATCTTCCAGATTTATACGTGACAACACATCTGCTACCATGTTCTTCTTTCCTGGAATGTATTCCCATTTCAGGTCATATTCTTGTAGGGCGAGTACCCACCTAGCCAATCGGCCGTGACTCAACTTGCACCTACGAAGGAACGAGATGGATTTATGATCAGTTCGTACCGTGACTTGATATCCGAGAATGTACGTCCGGAACTTGCTGCATGCGAACACCACGCTCAACAATTCCTTTTCTGTCACACTGTAGTTCTTTTCGCACTGGTTCAGTGTGCGACTAGCGAAGCTTATTACCAGATGTTGTCCCTCCTCATCTTCCTGGTATAATGTCGTTCCTAAGCTTAAGTCGCTAGCGTCACAGTTTAGAAAGAACGGTTTCTTAAAATCTGGGTGACGAAGTATAACACTCTCCAGAAACTTCTCTTTTATCAAGCGGAAAGTAATATCTTGATCTTCACCCCAAGTCCATTTGTTCTTGGCAGATAACTGTGGTTGAAACTTGGCGGTCAACTCGGAATATCGGCTCTGAAACTTCCTGTAATAGTTACAGAGTCCGAGGAAAGATTGCAATTGTTTCCTGTTTCTTGGTTGCGGGAACCTCTGAATTGCCTCCACTTTCTCTGCTGATGGGGTAATACCTCGGTCGTCTAGGTTGAAACCCAAGAATTGTACCTCGCGCGCTATGAACTTGGATTTCTCCAACTTCAGTGTTATGTTGTTCTGCGCTAGTTTGTTTAGTACAAATTCCACTCTGTAACAGTGCTCCTCCCAGGTTCCGGATGTAATGAGTAAATCGTCAACATAGACGGTGGTAAATTGGAGCGCTTCTTGTCCAAGAATCTGGTCCATGCATGCCACAAATATGGCGACAGAATTGACAAGTCCGAAGGGCAGTCTCTTGAACTGGTAATTGCGCCCTTCGAAAATGAACGCTACATACTGGCGGCTTTGTGGATGCAGCTCTACCTGCCAATAACCACAGACTGTATCCCAGGTGCTAATAAATTTAGTACCATGAAAACGTTTTAAGATCTCTTCTATTTCACCGGGAGAGGTTCTGTCATTCACAATTGTCTTGTTCAACTCACACGCATCTAAACAGAGCCGGACTTGTCCGTCTTTTTTCGGAACAGCAATAATTGGACTAGTGTAAGGTGATTGACTAATCTCAATTATGTCATTTTCTATCATCTTGTTTATCTCTGTTCTCACGGCTTCTTTGAGCGACTGCGCTATTGGATATGACCTCCGGTTAAACTCTACGTTTTCTTTAAAACGAAGTTGGCACTGGTAGTTTTTTACCTTCCCTGGTTCATCAGAAAACACCGCCTTGTATTTCTCATATATAGCGATTAGACGATCAGCCAGATGTGTTGGTATTTTCTTGTTATCGCTTCCGCACTGGAAATTCCGTATTTCTTGGATCTTAACTGACCATAAATCCTCTCCTCCATGATTGTGTATTATGGGTTTAGAAAGAGGGCTGTTTCTAATAACATTTATTTTACGAAGTTGTTGATGTATAGGGCTAGGAAGTATAGTTGTGCCTCCTACCATATCTGCGGTCCATGTTACTCCGTCTGGGAAAAGTGATACTTTATTCAAATTAAGATTGATTACCGCCGAATATCTACGAAGAATATCGCAACCGACTAAGATGTCAAATGGTAATCCGGTGGCGATTAAAAATTCCATGTCTAAAGCTATATCACGGCTAACGACACTTAAGGAAACTTGCTTCCTGATGGTTTTATTCTGGCGGCCAGTTGCACCTACCAACACAATGTTGTTGACTGGTAACATTGGCAAAGTTTTTCCACATGTACACTGTATTCTCTCCAACTCATTGGAGTTTATTATTGAAATATTAGCTCCTGTGTCTATCATTATTTTAGCGGGAACTCCTTCCACCTCCGCTGTTATATAAATTATCTCATTATTACTGTTGCTGAGACTCTTCTCGTTTTCTTCCAAAAGTTCTGTTCGTATGTCTTTCAGATAGTGGTTACTTATAATAGTGATGTTTTTATGCTGGTTTGCTTGTCGCAATTCATCCTTTTCTAACCCAGGAAGTATAAGCAGTAACGGGTCATTGTTGTTGATTACTGCCTCCTCTCGTTTAAAGTATTTTGGTCATTGTTTATATTATTATTGACCGAGGCATCATTCGGGAAACTCTGGTTTGTTTCCTGACATTCTGTACCCTGGTTGAGGTTTAACGCCCTGTTCTGTTGTCTGCCAAGATCCTCCAGGCTTGTACTTCGTCTTCCCTGTTCGTGTCTTGGGCCGTCTCATTCCGCACTCCTCCATCTTCGGTCGGCGCCGTGGAAGCTGCTCCTCCTCGGTTGATAATATCTCCTGGGTCCGCGATCTTCTGCTCTTATAAAATTTACCCTAGGACGCAACACTCGGTTATTATTATTGCTATTATTGTTATTACTAAAATTATTATGATAATAATTTCGGTTAGGTGGGTAAGGTCTGTCACCATTATTGTTGGGATATGGATTTCTCTGACTGTATGGGACATTATTATTTTGTTCATAAAAATTGTTTCTATTGTTTGGGTAGGGGTTGTTATTCCTAACGCCGTTAAAATTACCGTTAAACTGGTTATTACGCGGCGGGTTGTTAGGGCCGTCGTAATTACTGGGGTGGTTCCGGTTACTTGTATGGTTATTGCCGTTATTGGGGTAGATAGTCGGTCTCGCTTCTGGTCTCTCATTTCTCTTCCTGCTCTGCCGATAATACTCTTCGTTCTCGTATCCCTCCAATAACTCGGTCATCGCCTGGATCGTCTTGATCTGGCTACCTCTCCGGGCCCTGATAATCTCCTCATCATAATGATACGATATCTTGTTCACTAAACATTCTTCTGGGATTGCCGGCTCGAGGTGTTTTGCCATGCACACCTTCCCCAAGAAATATGCCGTCATACTGCTACCTAATTGTGCCCTGTATCTTCCATTTCAAATATTGTCACGGATCAAGTTCTGGGTGGTCTCAGACCAGTATTTTGTCTTAAACATTTTCCGGAACTGTTGGTAGTCGGGAATTTCACTCCGGTTGGCCATCCACCAATTATCAGTTATGTCTCGGAAAGACTCGTCTAATATCTCCCTGCTATGGCTCCATTGGGTAATTTTATGCTTGGTCAAATATTCTTCTACCCTAGCCAAGAACTCCATCGGCTTGCGTTTGTATTGCCGGAAGTTGAGCCACTCTCGGCTTTCGTTAACGGGGAATCCGGTGAAATGGGTCGGTCTGTTTCTTATCGCTTCCATCTCCTCTCGGCTTTGTCGCATCTGTCCGGTGATACTGGCCATGGTCTCTTGTATATCATTACATCGTTCTGTGACCTGGTTGCGAACTTTTCCGAATTCTTCTTGATTTTCCTTCCTCTGTTCTTCTACCTTCCTACGACTATGTTCTTCGATATTTGTGAACTTGATGTTCACCACTTCTTTAAACTCATGCACCTCCTTTTCGGTCTGGTTGCACTTTCCATCAATCTCTCGAATCTGTCGATTGACCATTATATTTTCTTCTTCCATCTTCTTATTCATCGCTTTTTTGTTAACATTGATTTCTTTATTCAGTTCTTCTCGCAACAATTCCATCCTTTCGTCCAGTTTGTCCAAATTCTCCTGATTGACTTCTCTTAATTCTTCTCTCAGAATTTGATTATCCTCTCTCAATTCTTCTATTTTCTCCCCCATCTTCTCTTCCAACTTCTTGTTATCTTCCTTCAACTCTTCCTTCAATTGTCGGTTGTTCTTCTCTATCTTTTTCCTGGTTTCATCGATTTTCTGATTAGTATTTTCAATTTTATTAATCAATTCTTCTTTAGTCGACTTGAATTCTTCCTTGAACGATTGGTTGTCTTCCTTCAATTCTTCTAACTTCTTCCCCATCTCTTCTTCCATCTTCTTGCTGTTTTCTTCCATCTTCTTGCTATTTTCTTCCATCTTCTCTTCCATCTTCTTGCTGTTTTCTTCCATCCTCTTGCTATTTTCTTCCATCTTCTCTTCCATCTTCTTGTTCATCCCAGTCAACTCTTCTTTTGTGGATTGGTTATCCTTCTTCAATTCTTCTTTAGTTTTTTCGATTTTATTTCCTAAATCTTCTTTTGTAGAATCCATTTTCTTACTCATCTCCCTCATTACTCTCAACACCTCTTGTTTTGTCTGGTTTTCTGCTTGTGATTGTTTTTCTAATTGTTCCTCTCGGACATTGATTTCCCCTGTGTGTGTGGGTATTTCCGGTTGTTCCTCTGGTTGTTCAGTTTGTTTGGACAACACCGGCGGTAATGAACTCTCCGCATCTACTGGCGTTGCCTCCTTATTGTCCATTTCCAACTCTATTTCTTTTTCGGCCTCCGCCGCCCGTTTCTTAGATGTTGCACGTCGTTGCATTTTCCCTTGAAATTCTCTGGCTTTGTAGCTGTTGCCTAGCTCCAACTAGTGATTGGGCAGATTGTATTGGCCTTCCAATCGCTAATTAAAGCCCCTAAAGTTGTGCGCCAATTTGTAATAAAATAAAAATAAAGTGGTGATGTGATGAGACTCTGATGTAATCAAGCCCCACTGTTTGGGCTAGTCGATTTGTAATAAAATAATAATAGGTGTGTGTATTGTTAATTGGTGTGGCTCTCGACGTCTTACTGGCCTGAAACACTTCCTTAAGTTTCCCAGCTGGTCGAGTCCCAATGGTAGCAAGACCAGTCGAGTAGCGTAATGTTGATGAAGAAATATATGTTCAGCTCCACCAAAAGTTTCAAAACAAAAATTGTTGTTTTGAAGAAAAATAAAAAAAATATGTGTTTAAAAAAAAATTATAATTTAAAAAAAAAATTATAATTTTAAAAAAAATTATAATTTTATTAATTAATTAATTAATTATAATCAATTAATTAATAGAGTGCTGCGAGGTTTTAAAAAGTGTAACACTCTTCTGAAAAATTTTATTGAAGTTCTGGTATATTTTAAATAAACTACCACCACTCATAAGATTGTCTCCAGGACAGTCGATACTTGTTTACCTTTTATGTTTTTTAGGTTATCTTCACTTATAGGTGGTAAAGTCCTGGTAGATTGTTAATTAGAATTATATTAGTGGTAATTAGTAATATTTATGAAATAAAGAACTATTTAGTGTTGAAAAGTATTAATGTTTTATTAGTTAATGGCAATATTGACTCTTATCGATTAATATCGACTCTCAGGATATCGAAAAAGTTACAAAGTATATTATATAAAATTCATACAGGGTTCTTTAAACAGCCAATTATTATCAAAGTCAGAGAAATCGGGCTAATATTTAAAAAGTATAACGTTAAAACAAATTAATAATTATTACTAAATACAGACATTGAATAATAAATTTAAAAATAATATAATTGTTTTCACCAACAGCTGATATCATCACGGAAGCATTGAGGTTGACAAAAGCAAATGGCTGCCATCAAGCTGGTCCAAATATTGCTCGATTCTGCTACGTTCCGAATAATGTATTTTCTGGCCGTATTCCTGTTCTGGTGTCTGCAAATCTCTTGTTAAATGTTGTGTAGTGCCTGGTGTAATGTTTCTGGGTTGTATATTGTATATCTGTGTAAATATAAGTTCAAACACTTTTCCCTATTCCGACACTAATATGTTTATTGTATTATACAGTTTTCTGGTGTTTTGTGGTGTTTTTCGGAGTAGATATGTATTGTTCAGTGTTAATTAGTGTTTCTTGATTGTTTTTGTCACAATGTATATGTTCTGGAAGGATTTTATAAGTCACTCTCGATTTCACAAAAACGTACTATTCACTCCTCGAAATTACTGTTGTAAGTTAGGTTAGATCCGTCAGAAAACGCTTATCATGTTAACCGTTCAAATACCAATAATCAACTATCTTATTTCCTCCAGTTTCAATTAAACTCTTAGCCAATATAATATTATTCTTAACATTGTTCAAATACATTTTCATATCCTGTGCATACTTTAAAATTCACTATATGATTGCCTAAACTTTGGTTATTTATCAATTTTATTTACTAGATGTTATTTAAATTAATCTTTCAGTTCATTCGGCTTATTTTCAGATTAAATAATGCCGTTTTATAGTGTTTTCTGTCCAAAATTAGTAATTTTACTTTCATTTTGGGTATTCTCTGAAAAGTCAAAACATACTTCCTGTCATTATATAAATTCAGCCATTTTATCAGTTATATTTAATATTAATAATCTTATATTGTATTAAAAAGGTTTATATTCCCTTATTTTCTTGTAATTAATTGAATTAGTTGTATTCTGAAACATTATTCTGGAATATATGACTCCCATGTCTAAATTTCTGAGTTTAGTCATTTCCATTTTTATTTATAATTCTGAATATAATTTATTAAAATCTTTCTAAATGGTATGTGCAATTATATGGCTTGATCTCAAGTTTATTTTGTCTAAACCCCTTTTGTTTATTTGTATTTAAATGAGTATTTTCTCTGTTTTGATGAAATTTGGTTTCCATTCTCTGGCCTATGATTTTTTAACAATTTTTCCTTACAAAATATTTTACAAACAATATATGATGTGTGATACCCTCTCTGACTTTTAAATATAGTCTTATAAACTAAACATTTTTCCAAATTACACAATAACAATGAGTATTGGTTACAATACCAATAACAGTTAAACAAATAAAGAATATTTTTTAAATAAATGGTTGTCTTCAACCTTCAGACATTTTACAATAAAATCCTTATTTCTAAACATGGAAATATGGTTTACAGAAAAAGGTTTTGTACTAACTAACATCTTAATTACTCCCTACTATTTATAAGTAGTAATTATTTTTATAGTTCTGATGTTAGTTGTATCAGACCCAAACAAATGGTCTTATATCTAAACATTTTTAAACATTCTTATACTATATACATAAAAACCTTATATCTATTCTTGTTGCTAACTATTATTATAAGTGGGATTCTACAGTTTTTATACCGTCTTTTACACATTGTCTTTGGGGAATTGTACCCTGTCATAAATAAATAAATAGTATAAATTGTTCAAAAAGTATTATGAAATCTGTTTTTCTTTTTGCATTTAAAACAAAATGTTATTTTAAACAGATTTATGTCTTATAAGTAGCATATTCTCACAGTACACATTTCAAGTCATTGGAAATTGCCTATTTCATTGCATTCAATGTTTGTGATTGCCAAGAATGAAACACAAGGTTCATTTTCTATAATACCCAAAACTATCACTGGTTCACTTTGCACTTTTATATTATGTTATTGCTAAATGGTCGTATAGTCTTATTAACATAATAAATTGGTTAGTCTTTTACAATGGAGATTTGTTCCATGGGTACTATATTATTGTTTCATCTTAGTTCACAGGCAACTTTTACTTTATACACTTCTCTCTCTTAAATTTATATACATGTGGTTTTCATTTCGTTATACTTTTATTGGTTAATGATTTATTTTGGGGGGTATGGGGATTTGGGTGTCTTTTATAAGAGCATGACATCTTCTTCAGGATGCTGCCTTCTTCTTCTTTCATCAGTCTTCTTTTCTCCTGCCTTCTGGGACTGGTATCTTCTCCATCTTCTTCTTGATGCCATCAGGTTTCTTGGGATCTTCTCCATCTTCTTCTTGATGCCATCAGGTTTCTTGGGATCTTCTCCATCTTCTTCTTGATTTTAGAAATATACCACCTGTATTGGTTGATCTTGGCTTATTTAAGGGTTTCTATTCTTCCTCGTTGTGGGTTTGGTCATATTCTGTACTGCTTGGTTATTCACTTTCTTACCTTCCTGGGTTATACCTTGAAAACCTTTGGTTATGAGACTGGTTTTGGATGATTCATCACTAGTAACTCATTTTATTTGAACTTGTATTTTCTTTATAATAATGATTTCTTTCCACAGTTGCTATGAATTAATCTATTTATATTAAACTTAATGCTTTCTTCCAAATTTAAATATTATAACTTTATTATTCTAATGATCAATTGCCATTCAATATTATGCATACATCTGTCACGCTACAATAGCCATATTATTGACATTGGCAGAGTACTTAAAATAAGGAAAGAAAACAATGTTTGAGTTATAAAAGAGAAAAATGTTAGTAAATAATTAGCAAGAAATATTGAATAACACAGTTGTTAAATACAGAGATCACACAAAGACTAAATTAAAACACCTCCATAGATAATAAACTTAATTATAAATAACGAAATAACGATCTAGGACAAAATGAGATATATAATGTGTATGAAACAATCAAAAACCAGTAATGGCTACTTAGACTTGAAACAGGCCTAACGGTCAAACATAAACAAATACTAATTGTATAAAAATAACCAAGTAATTAACAAATCCAAGGTGACTAATTAACCAAGGATGAATGGTAAATATTATTAAAAACAAAATATTAAAATAAGGAATTATATAAACAGAGAAGTGTAATTAGTAAGTATTAAATTAATTGTAAACTTAGAAAACATGAAAAAACCCAATATTGTGGGATACCAAAATAATCTTTGTGAGAAAATACGAATGACAGTGCTAATAATTAATAACTAAGAAGGAAGATAAGGAAAGGAAGTCAGATGATATAGGAAGATTTGAAAAGAATTCAAATTTTGATAATGTATTCATATCAAGCTCGCCTAATCAGAATAATGGTGTAACCATGGAAACGACGGTTTGAAGAGGTAATTACCGTTGAATATAATTACTCAGAAGGTGACGCTCAAGGAAAACGGAAGCCAGAAGCCAGAATTGAGAACAACATTTTCATATTTAAAATGTTAGAAAGTAAATTAACTTGTCAAAATTGAACGAGAGGGAGTCTGACGACTACTGAACACAATTACCTGATGGAGAAGACGTTTATTTCAAGACGAAGTGAATAAATAAATAAAAAAACTTGGAAAAAGATCCCCGAAGCCCGAATAAATGAAAAATGAATTATATTGCAGCCACATCCCTTCCTTCCCGACCAACAGAGTAATCACATGCTACAACGCTGTTAAGTATCCATTAAATTATCTCAACTTCCGAAATAACGCACTTTGAATATTTCTCACTATATTTTGAAATACCACTGAATCAATTTTATTCTCTTTCAAAGATTAAATCAAAATATTAAGACACTGAAAATTTGTTAAATTATAAGACTAACCTAGTATTAATGTACAACTTTTAAACCACTTGTACTACACTTCAGCAAACCATTTATAGATACATGTTATATAATAATATTCATTACAATATCACTAAAACTAGATACTCCCTTATTTTCCCACTCATCATTGCCGATATTATACACTGGCAATGGTTTGTTTATTATCTCACATCAGTCGTTGCACTTCACTCGCTATAGGTTATAAACACTTTAGTTAGGTTAGATGTATTTGTTTACACTAGGGAGCGCGCACATTTTTAAAATTTACTCCCGTCGAAGACTCGTTCCGTATGGTTTGGTGGTCAGTTTGCTAGTAGTGTTCTCCTTCGATGCCGCTCTCGGCGTCTGTTGAAATCAGCTCTTCTTATTGGTTGAAAATCTGTTAATCTCGTACCCATATGCCTTAATAAATTAAGAAATTTTATTTCTAAGCATCTAGTTTTGGGTTTGAGAGTACGGAGATGATGCTATCAATTCTTTTGGAATTGAAGTAAAATTTATTATCGTTTATAACTTTTTTAGTGCATTTCGGATTAAGAAATTAATGGTGTCACTATTTTGCGGATGCTCAGCTCTTTATTTTGAGTCCACTCAAGCTATAAATCCGTCCATGATTAATCTAATTATCTTTTTGATGATGCACTTTTCGTGGTTCTTAATTATACATAAGTTTTTTCCTCTTTATTATAATACATGTTATTTCTAATACTCACTATAGATATTTAGAATCATTATCTCTTATTAACTACTCCTTAAATACTAAATTATGTACAATTTTTCCAAATGCATTTTTAGGTGTGTAGGCCCTACATGTCCTTGCATTAATACTTATTAATTCTAACATATATCTTATAATAATACAATTCCTTGGGGTTTATTTTGTACATTAGAGATTAATACATCTTTCGTGAAGCTGTGTATCCATTAACGTTGCTTTATTTATTTACACTGCATGGTTTTAATACACCATGACATAGGTTCTGTGATATTGATATTCATGTTTTATTATTATTTGTGCATTAGGGATGTATTTTCATCCATTAATGTGTCCTTAGACTTTGTCTACAGTTTGTCTTGTGTATATAATACTCCCTTCTGTGTTAATTATTCATAATTCTCTATAGGATTGCCATTTACATCTAGTCCCATTTGACATGTATATTTGTTTATTATTATTTTCATATAAATTTATGTATTTAATGTCTGTTAATGGTTCTCAAAGAGGTATTGAGTATTCTAGTAACTACTGTCATGCTACTTTCCTCTCCTTTATTAAGTTTAAGTGAGTATTTTATGCAATTCTGATAGTCACCTTGTGTTTTGGTAATTTGGCTATGATTTGTTTAAACAATATAGAGTATATATTTGTGTTTCTTAATTCTTACTGGGTTCGTTATGTTAAACATTTATTCTAGTTTGGTTGTTGACTCAAGTAATTACTTTTGTCTGCGTTTTTCTAATTGTTATTTGTGATTCTGTGTTGCAGATTCTGTTCAGTTGAGGTTATGTGTATACTACTGAATTGACAACAATACTTATATGGATTTGTTTAGTTTCTTGCTTAATTCTTATATTTTTACTATGATATGTTATTACTATTATCTGGTACAATATTTTCCTTATTTTATTTGTATTATATACTATTTGTTCACACATTATTATTTAATTCTAACTTGTTATTGTCATACATATTATGTGTTTACATTTGGGTTTGGGTAAACTGTTTTGTTTTTCTACTACAGGTTGTCTTATCTTTAATACATTAATAATTACATTCTGTATTGATTTTACCCTTCACTCTCCTGATATTTAAACATATATTTTATTAAGGATTTTACATTCAAATTCAGTCATTATTGAGCAATTATTTCTCTCTTTATTATAAGTACATTTGTGGTCTTTTTTATGTTTTATTTTATTATATTCTTGTCTCATAAATAATACACTAATTGTTTGTGTTGTTTATTTGAGGTTGTTATCTATCTTTGTTATCACTTCTTATCTTCATCTTCCATAAACATTGCACTTTCATTGTTTGTGTTGTTTAGTTTGGGATTGTGATATTTTGGTATTAATCGATTCACTTATTAGTCACTCACTATTATTTGTGTAATTATCTTCTTATTAGTTGGGTATTTGTTCCATCTAAAAGTACTTTCCTTATTTATTGTGTCTTCCTCACACTGGTAATGTGATTGTCTTGTTCCTTGTTAAATATTTTTCATTGTTTATTATACACTTTTCCTCTTCTTAATTATATAAACTTCCCCTCTTCTTATATACAGGTTTCTTCTTCTTCTTATATATAGGTTTCTTCCTCTTCTTATATATAGGTTTCTCACTTATTGGGTATTTTCCCTCACTTATATGATACATTGTCTCACTTATATGATATATTATCTCACTTGTATTATATGTAGCCTCACTTGTATTATATGTTGCCTCACTTGTATTATATGTTGCCTCACTTGTATTATATTGCTACGACAGCACAGAACAATCTACGCGTTTATCGAATGCGCCAGAAAGATCTCGACGTAAGCGTGTGGTGTACATGCTACTAAACGCATTTTGCGAGAATTTTCTCGACTGTGCCAGGCTCCGCTCGGGCGCTCGGACTGTGTCAAGGCCGTAGCAATTTACGTAGTTCGCGAGAGATAAGACGCAGTTTGGAAGCTTCTAGTGTGTGAGCGTAACTATAAATACATCGCGTCGCGGCCTTAGTTTTCAGTTCAATGCGAGATTTTTGACTGTGCGGTTCGAGAGTATTAGTGCGATATATTTACAGAGCGGTTCGAGTTATTACGGTGTACGTTCAAGTAGTTATTAGTGAAGTGTTGCGTTTTATATTCGGACGGTATAATTGTAATACAGTTGAGGTTTAATATTAGTGGACATTTTATTGCGTATGAACAATTTTCATTTGATTTGTTGTAGACACTGTGTTGTTAATTAAGTCACTAATCACACCTTTAACTGTTTTACTATAACAATTAAAGGTGTGATTAGTGACTTAATTGGTGTCTTGTACTTATTTTGTTTCCACTGTACCTACGACGATCGTGTAGACCGTCGTAACAGTGGTGTCAGAAGTGGGATAGAACGGTTAACAGTGGAAACAGTGAATACTTTGTACAAGACGAGTGTAATTCGTAATTAATCGAAAAACAATGGATGCCAGTCAGATGATGGAAAATTTCCAGGCGCGGTTGTTGCAGACGGAAGAACGACGATGACAGGATGCAGAAGAAGCAGAAAGACGACAAAAAGAAGAACGAAGACAAGAAAGAGAAGAAGCAGAAAAACGACAGGATGAAAAACGCAGGCAGGAAAGAGAAGAAGCTGAGGAGCGTCAGAAAGCACTAATGCTAGAGACAGAAGAAAGACAAAAAGATAAAACGGAAGCTCTCTTTGAAACTATGCAGAAACAGTTACAAGAACATACTACCGCAGAATTGGGTCTCCTACGTGGTGATGTAGGTGAGTTACGAGGTGAGCTCAACAATCAGATTACCAGAATATCTGACGTTGAAGAATCCATGTCAAATAAAATAGCTAAAGTAGAAAAATCTGTCTTGACTGTGGAAGAAGTTATGTCAACAAAAATATCTGCAGTAGAAAACTCAATGGCAAACATAAGAGAACAAATTAAAATTGAAGTTGAACAGTGCATGAAGATTCAACCAAAGCAAATTTCTGAACAGACTGTACCAGTGATCAAGACAGAAAATAAGTTAACAGAGAAAGTCACTTTGCCTGCAGTACGGACAGTTCATGTCAAAGCTCCAACCTTTGACGGAAGCACTCACTGGGCAACGTACCTCCGCCAATTTGAAGCTGCTGCATGCGCAAATAATTGGACAGAAAAAGACAAGGCTGTTTCACTTGTTCTTGCATTAAAAGGACCCGCGGCAGAACTACTACAGAAAGTGCCACCTGACAGCCAGAACACCTATGCGGAGTTGATAAAAGCTCTAGAATTACGGTATGGTGATAAACATTTGCGAGATGTGTACTGTACCCAGTTGAGAGCAAGGCGACAGCATTCCGGGGAAAGTCTTCAAGAGTTTGAAGCAAGTATCGACAGACTAATTAGACTGGCCTATCCTGAAGCGCCAGAAGATTTTCGAACGCGTTTTGCGATGCAGACATTTACTGCCGGTGTCCGAGATAACGAACTACAGCAAGTGTTACGAATGGCAAGACACCAGAACAGTGCGGACGCCCTGGTACATGCTTTGCAATTTGAGGCCGCCAAATCAGCGTCTGGTTGGACAAGTCATAAAGTGCGCGAGCTAAAAGATCGCGACGGCACAGACGATGAGGAAGAAGAACAAGGAACAGAGACTCGATGGTCGGCGCCACAGAATAAAATAAGAAAGGATGGAAGACCGAAGTGTTATCGATGTGGGAAACCTGGACATCTACAACGAGATTGTCGGGTTAGAATTCAGCAGCAGGGAAACGAGCAATAGTCGGTGCAACGGGGCGTGTGCTGACTAACTGGAGGAACGAAGCCCCTAGAGAATACGCAATTTCTACGCTTCAGAAAAACACCGGGAGCTTGGTAGTTACCGGATTTGTTCAAGAAAGGCCAACCTCGATTACAGTTGACACAGGCGCAACTGTTTCTATTGTGCGCCCCGACGTGGTGAAAGATCTCAAGCCAATCTGGTGCTCTTGCAGCTTGCGAACAGCTACTGGACGGCCTGTAAAAGTGTATGGAAAAGTGGAGATACACCTACGCCTCGGTATACTTGAGTTTAATCATCAAGTACTTGTTGCAGACATTGTGGCTGAAGCAATTCTTGGTGTGGACGTTATGAACGCATACGGATTTATAGTCGACTTCAAAAACAATGTCTTGAGAATCGGAGGCGAAGAGGTAATGCTATCAACAATGATGACAGCAGAAAAATCGATGGACGTCATAAACCAAGTGGCCGTAACTGTTCTGCCAAACTCCGAAAAGATCATCATGGTTAGAACTGCGGTAGATACTAGGGGCAATCAGTGCTCTATATTCGAACCCCAGGTAGTCAGCACACCGGGCATACTAATTGCCAGAGGTTTAGTAAAACCTGACGAAACCGGAAATGTACCTATTAGAGTGGCGAATATTTTGGACCAAGCTATCACTTTACAAAGCAATACGCTCCTAGGCAAATTGACTCCTGTGGCATGGGTAGCCGGAATAACGCAACGAAGACCCAGTTCTTCGGATACTTCTAAATTACCAGAGGAACTGCAAGAATTATTGAACAGATCTTCTAACGACCTGTCAAGTGGTAAGGTAAAAGAACTCGGATAGTTTTTACACGAATTCAAAGATTGTTTTGCAGTTCGGGGACAGTCACTGGGAAGAACCTCTCTTGTGCAACATCACATCAATACCGGGGACACAACACCGATACGCCAACCTCCTCGAAGGCCTCCATTATCTAAACAAGAGGAGATGTCTCGGTTAGTACAGGACATGTTGACAGAGGGAGTAATTGAACCTTTGTCAAGTGCTTGGTCTTCCCCTGTAGTGCTGGTAGCGAAGAAGGATGGTGGATTGCGTTTCTGCGTAGACTACCGGAGGTTAAATGACGTTACAAAGAAAGACTGCTATCCATTACCTCGCGTTGACGATACACTCGACACGTTGTCCGGAGCACAGTGGTTTTCCACATTGGACCTGAAGAGTGGATATTGGCAAGTGGGTCTTCATCAAGAAGACAAGGAAAAGACCGCTTTCTCGACCCCAAGTGGCTTATTCCAATTTAACGTCATGCCATTTGGACTCTGTAATGCACCGGCAACATTTGAGAGATTGATGGACCTGATACTCCGAGGCCTGACGTGGAAAACTTGCCTTGTTTACTTAGATGATGTCATAGTGATCGGGAAGACTTTCGAAGATCATTTGGAAAACCTTAAGGAAGTTCTAACTAGAATTCACGGTGCACAACTGAAGCTGAGCCCGAAGAAGTGTTCTCTATTCCAGAAGGAAGTACAGTATTTGGGCCATCTGGTTTCGGCAGCGGGCGTTAGCATGAATCCTAATAAAGTAGACACCGTAAGAGACTGGCCAGTTCCGAAGAATAAACACGAAGTTTGGAGTTTCCTGGGGTTATGCTCATATTACCGACGTTTTGTGAAAGGCTTCGCTACTATTGCTAAACCACTACATGAGCTAACGGAAAATAAACGAAACTTCCAGTGGTCGAGAGAGTGTGAACAAGCATTTAGAACGTTGAAGATTGCATTATGTTCGCAGCCAATTCTCGCTTTTTCAGCTTCCGAAGGGAAGTACATCGTAGACACAGACGCAAGCAATACTGGTCTAGGAGCAGTTTTGTCTCAAGTGCAGAACGGTGAAGAACGAGTAATAGCGTATTACAGCAAGACGCTTTCTAAACCAGAGAGAAATTATTGTGTTACAAGAAGAGAGTTGTTGGCAATTGTCAGAGCTTTGGAGCACTTCCATAAATACCTCTATGGGAGAGAGTTTTCACTACGTACTGACCATGCTGCACTTGCATGGCTCTTGAGATTTAAAAATCCGGAAGGACAGTTGGCAAGGTGGCTCGAACGTATGCAAGAGTACAACTTCAAGGTACAACATCGGCGGGGGCGCCTGCACGGTAATGCAGATGGCTTATCACGAAGACCGTGCCCGCAAGACTCCCGACATTGCCACAGAAAGGAAGAACAAAACTCAAGCGAACATGTTGAAGCCATCACTCTACATTTCCTGGCTGACGGCTTGACAACACAAGACTGTCGACAAGAACAGATGACTGATGAAGACATTGGACCGATCTTGACAGCAAAAGAGGAAGGTCGCCGCCCGGATTGGCAAGATATCTGCCATGGTTCCGAAGTGCTGAAGGGCTACTGGGCACAATGGGAATCTCTCACCTTAGAAAACGGATTGCTGAAAAGGGCTTGGGAAAGTGCAGACGGACGAGACGTGGTCATGCAGTTGATAGTTCCCCGAAGTAAAGTGCAGTCTGTTTTGAAGGAGATGCATGATGGAACATCTGGAGGCCATCTTGGCGTTAACAAAACCCTTGACAAAATACGGAAGCGATTCTTTTGGCTTCATCTTCGGCACGACGTAGAGGAATGGGTTCGGACGTGTGAAATATGTGCTGCAAGCAAGGGCCCACAAACCAGAAGCAGGGGAAAAATGAGACAGTATAACGTTGGACAACCTTTCGAGAGAATTGCCATAGACATTGCTGGACCATTCCCAGTCACTCACGATGGAAACCGGTACATCATGGTTGTAGGTGACTACTTTACTAAGTGGGTGGAAGCCTACGCAATTCCAAATCAAGAGGTTACCACTGTGGCAAAGAAGTTAGTTCACAACTTCTGTTGCCGTTATGGAGCCCCTATGGAAATCCATACGGATCAAGGGAGGAATTTCGAATCAGGAGTGTTTAAAGAATTATGCCGTCTACTCGGAATTCGAAAGACCAGGACAACGCCTCTGCATCCTCAGTCGGACGGGATGGTTGAGAGATTCAACAGGACACTTGAGCAGCATCTTTCGAAAGTTGTTGACGAGAACCAAACAGACTGGGACCAACGTATACCACTATTCCTTATGGCGTATAGGTCATCAGTACATGACACAACCGGCATGACTCCAGCAAAATTGGTGTTTGGGCGGGAGATTCGTCTTCCTGGGGACTTGATGTTTGGATCACCTGAGACTCAGTCCCAAGAGCCAAAGAACTATTCCTCACAATTAGAAAACCAACTGCGAGAAATGAATCGCTTGGTAAGAGGACGGCTCAAGATTGCCAGTGATAAAATGAAAACTCAGTATGACATTCGCAGCAATAGTGTGGGTTTCCAAGAAGGAGATCAGGTCTGGTTGTTCAATCCAAAGCGCCGTCGTGGTCGCTCACCTAAGCTTCAGTCTAACTGGGAAGGACCCTACACTGTAAAAAAAAGGATTAACGATGTTGTTTATCGGATTCAACAGGAAGGACAGCGAAAGTTCAAGGTCGTCCACCTAGATCGCCTGGCTAAATACAAATTTAGAGACGCTTTGCCAGTTCGGGACGAACAGGCTTAAGGAGGGGGCAGTGCTACGACAGCACAGAACAATCTACGCGTTTATCGAATGCGCCAGAAAGATCTCGACGTAAGCGTGTGGTGTACGTGCTACTAAACGCATTTTGCGAGAATTTTCTCGACTGTGCCAGGCTCCGCTCGGCGCTCGGACTGTGTCAAGGCCGTAGCAATTTACGTAGTTCGCGAGAGATAAGACGCAGTTTGGAAGCTTCTGGTGTGTGAGCGTAACTATAAATACATCGCGTCGCGGCCTTTGTTTTCAGTTCAATGCGAGATTTTTGACTGTGCGGTTCGAGAGTATTAGTGCGATATATTTACAGAGCGGTTCGAGTTATTACGGTGTACGTTCAAGTAGTTATTAGTGAAGTGTTGCGTTTTATATTCGGACGGTATAATTGTAATACAGTTGAGTTTTAATATTAGTGGACATTTTATTGCGTATGAACAATTTTCATTTGATTTGTTGTAGACACTGTGTTGTTAATTACGAACTGTTTTACTATAACAATTAAAGGTGTGATTAGTGACTTAATTGGTGTCTTGTACTTATTTTGTTTCCACTGTACCTACGACGATCGTGTAGACCGTCGTAACAATATGTATGCCTCACTTATGTAATTAATTTACTACTATGGTTAACTCATATGATACAGTGAATAAAAGTTCGATAATTAAACACAATAATCATCTAAAAATATTATTTATTAGGGTTCATTGGTCCCCTCATTGATTATACAATGTCTTTCTATAAAATATCACAACTAAATTTAATCTGGAAAGTCAAAATTGTTATCAACCTAAGCTTTCATTGCTTATTGTTTATGCAATTATTAAAGTCCCTTTCCTTATAGGAATAGGGTTATTTTTTATTTAATTTAGATAAATCAAATTCGCTAATAGCGTTCTTTATTTGATTAACTATTTTTTATACACAATATAATGACTATTTGCACTGATACTTGCGTGTACTGTTGGTTCGACGTATCACTAACACAAAACTTTTTAAATTTCAAAAATTAATTAATATTTGAATTAATATTCATTAATTCTCTTCACACACTCCTATACGCATGAACTCCGTTAAAGAACACTGTTAAAATAATCTTCACTGTCCCTTTTGGTCCGACGTAACCTCAACTCGGAGTTTTGAGGTTAGTGTGCATTATCAGCTGTCGGCTATCAATTCAGTGCTTTGACGGACATTCTGCCCGCGTGGAGTCTGTCTCGATTGCTGGTGATGAACTGTTGTTGTTACTTGTGTTGGGATTCGGCACTTCGTACTTTTTAATGAGCTCTGATTGGCTAATTGTCTTTCTTTCGTGTACTCTCGGCGAGGTTCGTCAAAATAGACGTGCAAACAAGCGTCAGTACCTGGGGTTGAGAGTATACTTTTCTGGTCACAAAGCCACGCGCACGGGCTGGCAATTTATTAGTTTTTCTTATAAATCAAATAGTTTATTTACAATCACTCTGACAACATTTTTATAACTCCCATCGTTTCTATCTTTTGATTATGAGTAATTTGCATACCCTCATCATATAGTTCGGATATGGGATTGATAAGAACAGACTTCGTACAAATTAATAATATTTCTTATGTTACATAATACATCAAATACATTGTTTTTATTCACTGTGTTTATGGTGATAACTTAATAGTACTGTACTACGAACTTTTCACATATTGTTATTTACTTATAATTAAGAATTATCCATTTTCGTAGAGTCAAATTCTAGGCCTATTATCACATAAATTATTTATTAATTATATCATAACATTATTGGTTGATAATACCATTTTGTTATGGCCTATGCATAATGCATTGGTCACTGCCACTTCTGATAGTGTCAGTCTCATTTATTACTAGTTTTTATTGCTTTAATTATAGTCTTTTTGGTGAGTTTTTAGTACTCTTGAATGTTACATTTTTCGTTAGTAGTAATTCTTTCATATTTATTTTATTATGGTATGTTTATCTCTTATTAGTATTCTGATAACACTGTTAGTACTGGGCATTGGTTAATTCTGCCTTTATATTGACAATTACATTGATTTGAAATTACTCAGACTTCTTGCAACTAGTGGTAACTAGTGTTTACTCATTATTGGTGTTATTATTATTAATTATATAGACATCATCCTTGAATTGTCTCATTTAAACGTTATTCTGCATTATCCAATGTTATAGGTTGAGTTCCTATTCTTTTATTACAAGTTTAAGTGATATTTTTGCTGTTTCAGGCACCCATTCTATGTGATGCATATGGTTATATTAAATTACATTTATTCAGCATTTAGGTTTCCTTAACATATTATCTTTTGTACATTTAATGTTCCTTATAGTATCTAGTTATGTTATACTACAACACATTTTGGTTTAACATTATTTTAGTCACAGTTTTCTATTGTTTTATTGAAAACTAGTTGGCCAGATTAGGTTATGTTCACATTTTGTTTCTCAACAGTGGGTGAGTGTCAGTTTCAATTTTCTACATAATGTATAATTTATTTTCACTTATCTAACACTGGTATATTATTGTTTATAGTTAGATTACTATTTGGTTGTTTTCACAATCTTTATCATTGATAATTAGTGGTCATTGACAATTTTAATTCCACTTTACAACTTTTTATTAGTACTTTGGACATAGTCCCTTTGTAATGTTTATACATCATTTAGTAGTGCGATTACCATACTGGTACTCATTCTACTTACCAAATTTTGTTTTCAATAATTAATTTTATTGAGTTCTGTTTGTATTGTACTGTTATGGAAGGTATTTGGTTAACAAGTTTGTCAGTGTCAAGTCACAGCTTAGGGATTTAAATCATTTGGTTTGTCTCACTTTTTCTTTCTTTTCCTATAATAATACTTTATTTTCATCTGTTAATTTATTCTAATTCATATTATCTCCTTTTGGTGTTTGACCTGATTATGTTTTCTCCTTATTTGCACTGATTCCTTCCTCATTCTTTGTTTTCTTCTTGGTGTTGTTGTCATTGGTTTCTTTCTCACTGTTTGATCTATTGGGTAATTAGGTATGTTGTCTTGTCGTTAGTCTTGTCTTCTTTTCTTCAGTTGTACATTTACTTGTCCATCATAGTTTATTTTATTCCCCTATTTTGTTTATAATACTTCCTCTATTCATGATTGTAGGTTCAACTTTGTAGATAAATCCATTTATAGTGGCTTTTAATTCCCTTGTGATACGTTGGTGTTGGGGTGTGTTATATGTACCATTACAACATTCATTAACATATTGGACTATTCAGTTGGCTATGGGACTCCGTTGTATAAACGCGTGTTGTCTATGGCCATATTCATAATGTGTGAATGATTAGATCAGTGAATTTGTATTAAATTTTGTGTAAAATTTGAACATTCGTTCATGAAAACTAAAATTATCAGAATGAGTAAGAAGGCTTTTGGGGAGGACAAAATGAGTGATGTACACAAGTGATACAAATGCTTTAAAATTGCCAAGAACCTTTTGAAAATAATCCACAGTATGGAAATACTTCTTCAAGCAGAACCCCCTGAAAATTGTTGAAGTCGTGTGGGCTCCAGTAAATGAAAATGGACGGCTGAAAGTACAAGAATTCAACACTGAAATAAGAAGAAGAAGAAGAAGAGGAAGAAGAATATATCTCTCAAATAAAACATATTATGGATTAAAAAAGCACCTGACATTTAGCTTCATCTCAAGAAGCACGAAATGCAACATCTACAAAACACTTGTTAAGCCAGTGCTGACATATGCTTCAGAAACCTGGACAAAATGGACAGTGACGAAAAATAGCAAGAGACTTCTAAGTTGCTGTGAAAGACGGATTCTAAGAACAGTATTTAGAGGAGTACAAGAAAATGGAATATGGCGCAGGCGCTATAATTATGAACTATACCATCTTTACAGAGAGCTGGACATTGTTAGGAAAATGAAAATATACAGGCTAAGTGGGTTTGACATTGGAGACAATGGCGGAAGGACAGACTACGAAACATATCTTCTACCAGAAACCAACGGGTAGTAAAAAAAGGGGAAAACCCTGAAGTAGATTCAAAGATCAGATAGAGGAGGACCTCAGAAAGCTGAACATAGGAAATTGGAAAGCCAGGTCATGCAATAGGGAGGAATGGAATCGACTCCTGGAGCAGGCCAAGACCCACCATGGGTTGTAGAGTCCCGGTTGATGATGATGAATGTACAAGAATAATGAGTAGGTCTGAAGATCTGTCAAACTTGTGTTTTGACAGAACATCTTGGAATGAAACGTGTGGCAGCAAAATTCATGTATAGCTGCTGTCACAGAAGCACAAAGAATTCTGTGCTGAATATCTGGTCAACACCACTGACAGTAACACAGATTTCCTCAGAAACGTCATAACTAGAGATGAATCGTGAAATAAACAAAAGCCGAATCTTCCCAATGAAAGATGCTTGAATCACCATATCTGAAGAAGGCATGGCAAAGTCGGAGCAGTGTGAAGGCCATTTTGTGATGGTACGAACGTCCGTCTTAAGGAATTATGGTATAAAGTAATCTTGTATTGTATATGTTATTGTGTTTTCATGTGTAAAAGAGAGTTAGGTCAACTTCCCCCATATTTAAATACACGACGCAGTTTCATCTGTATAATTCGTCTCAAGGTCAAGAGCGTACGTGCGAAATGAGACGCACTCGATGGTTGCACTGATCGACAATGCTGACTTGTCATAACAAAATATGACACACGTAATAATGATGATGTGGAACCATACCGTCATCTGTCTCAGACAAAGGATTAATAACAATTAATCCCCACCACCTGTCGATTTTACGACAATATGTCTGCCCAGTCTGCCGCAAGTCTTCATGGAGTGAGCACGTTTAAAAGTGTGCTGGTGTAAATTTTACCAGCTAAAGTGTTATAAATCATCAATATGTAACTGTTATCAGAAAAATATCCAAAATTTAATAACAGCTACCAATGTAGAGTCAGTGCCAACTAGACAGACGATCGGTATAAAAGTACGCCGAACATCGGGCGATCCATGGACAGCATCTGAACCACACGGAAACCTCAACATTTCAGGAAAGTGCAACATTTAAATAATACCTTTTTTACCAAATAATCGAGCTCGAGATAATATGAACAGCAAAATTTAGTATATCAAAATTGTTAAAGATGAAATGAGAGAGAGAGAGTGATAGAAAGTGAGAGAGAACAGGCCGGCCGCTTCTTTTAGAAGAGGCATTGGTTTGTGTTTAAGAATCTTATTAAATGGTAATATTAGAAAAATTAAGTACTACAGTATAAAAATTTTTTTTTATGTAATAGACGTAAAGAGAGAATAAGTATTGGAAACGCAAAATATTAATAAAGAGCGGAAGTCAAATGGCCGCCATGTTGTATGTGCGGTATAAGCCGCCATTTGTATTTTGATTAACTATGCAAAAGAAGTAACAATTAAACAAAGCTTTTTACACCTTTCAATGGTAATCAGTCTTATTATTTCGTACAACCCCAATGTTTCTGCGCTTTCGCTTATAGAACTCTGGACCCTGAGCATAAAATATAGTGTGAGTATCTTGGGAGCACGTGCTTACCGGAAATGTTACAAACACGTGGTGAGTAGACAGAAATATGTATGTATGTAATATTTATGTATTTATATTAATAGTGTATTTGAGTAAATCAACAATTTGATGTCCATTATGTTGCTCCTCCAGGTTAGACAGGTAATAACAGTTATTATATTGCCGTTCTTCTCTGGCTGAGAGACGCAGTATGAAGAAAATGGCTACAGCTATGGGCGAGTAGTGATTGGTTAGTTCATCATGACAATGACCACCCCATTCTTCTTGTATTGTACACGGTTTGTTGACAAAACATCATGTTACACATATATCACAGCAGCCATATAGCCCAGATTTGTCTCCCTGTGATGTTTAGTTTTTCCCAAAGTAAAAATCTCCTTTGAAAGAGCTATATATCATGCTGTATACAAAATTAATACAAACGTGACAAAGCAGCTGATGGATTTTGCAGATTGTTTTAAAAAATGGAAGAGATGCCACAGGATAAGTGTGTGACATCCAGAAGGGACTACTTACTTGGAAGGGGACTAAGGTGAAATTGTACTGTTTGATAGTAAATACAGCTGGGGATATGTTACAGGTAGACCTCATATATGTGGCAGGAAAGTGAAACAGTGTTTTAATATAAACAACATTTGAAAAACAGAAGTTAAGAAAAATTCTAAATGATGCTAATCAGCGGTGAAACTATGCATTAAAAACTGATGAAAATGAAGTTTAAAACTTTGGTGGTTCAATTTCAAAACAATTGAAATTTGAAGAACGCGAAGCTGGAAATGCAGTTTTTTGAAGTAGATGCAGAATGTTGGCTAATACATTAAAGTTCACTTTTGCCTTGTCTTTGATGCTTCAGGGGAACTACAGTGAAATTGACCCCAAATATTCAGTTTGTTTAGAAAATTTCTTTCTCTGCAAATTAGAAAAAAAATGGCATTTCAACTAATAAAAAACTAATAAAATTTTGACAATGGTGAAAAAATTCATTGTTTATGATTGTACTGAATCGCATCAAACTATTTTGTATCATTATATATTGGATTGGTGAACATTTATATTATGAAGTTTAATTAAGAAAGTTGTGTTAGTGGTTATAATCACAAACAGAATTATCACTGTTGCGCACCACTATAGAAAAATTATTCTGATTAGCACTTTCAAGCTTCTCAGCTCATCGTCAGATCAGAAATAACAACAACAACAGAATAAAATAAACCCTTCCCCCCCCCCACTGTCTACACACCACAAGCTATAATTCAAATGTCCCTTCCCAACCTCTGAGCCCTGTCACCCCCGTCTGTATAGTTACATGTTTTTCTTGCACATTCCGTGTGTTGTGTGTGCATGCATTTTTTTCAAAACCTAACATTGTAAAGCCTTTCTCATTCACACTTTTGGGGGCGGTCACTCACCCTTATCTCAAAAACATCCATATATGCAATTTAATTCTTAATTTTATCTATCCGTCCTCTACCTTTTACTTCTTAATTTACTAAAACTAATTTTGATAAACTAATAACTAATTATTAAAACTAAATTTGATAACGAAGAAATATTTTATAATATAGGCCTAATTAAGAAGTAAAAGGTAGAGGGCGGATACATAACATTAAGAATTAAATTGCATATATGGATGTTTTTGAAATAAGGGTGAGTGACCGTACCCTAAAGTGTGAATGAAAAAGGCTTTACAACGTTAGGTTTTGAAAAGAATGTACACATACACATACACACGGAATGTGCCAGAAAAATACATAACTGTACAGACGGGGGTGACTGGGCTCGGAGGTTGGGAAGGGACATTTGACTTATAGCTTGTATGCGAGTGTGTGTGTATCTGTGTCGACAGTGGGGGGGGTGTCAAAGTTTATTTTCTTCTGTTGTTATTTCCAATCTGACGAGCTGAGAAGCTTGAAAGCGCTAATCGGAATAATTTTTCTGTAGTGGTTTGTAACAGTGATAATTTATATTATGATGCTAATAGATTATAGTGAATGTGTAATACTCAGAAACAGCATGAATTGAGTTCATGAGTGTCAAATGTAAACTTATTTTTAAAGCTGTGTAAGTAGGTAATAAAATTAATCAAATGTTGTTTACGTAGCATTGGCGTAATGATGTGTTTATATGACACATAGATGCATTCAGCAATGAATGAAGCAGCAACCAGGCAGATTCAACACTTCATGATGTTTGTACCGGTCAGTCAGCCGTCAGTTAGCCAGTTTGTTGAACTCCACGTGACTCGTGAAAACATTGTACAAGATACATTGCGAGAACTCAGCCGTTACGGTGAAAAGGACTTGAAGAAACCATTGAAAGTAAGCATAATATATATACACGGAATTAACTACAATATCTGTTAAATATTTTGAAGACTAGTAAAAAAACTTAATTTTCTTTTAATTGCTTTTTTTACATCTTTTGTGTATTACGAGATGAAAAATATAATCAGAATTCAATTTACTTTAGTGATAATATCACCACACAGTACTAAAAACCATGTAATATCTTCAAATAAACATACTGCAAGTAGTTTTATTCACCCTATTGTAACCTAAACATTCAATTACAATTCAAACAAACCTCTGAAGACACAGAATAATTTCTGTGAAACACATCGGGTGAAAATAAACCTACTTGCAGTATATTTATTTGAAGATATTATACAAAAATCATGTGTATTTATTGTCCAAAAATGTTACAGCTGTGTGTGTGTGTGTGTGTGTGTGTTTTGAATCAGTTCACTGAAAACATTGGCCTCTCAACATCACTTTTAGTTAGGCCTAAGGGGAAAAAAAGCGTACTAGAACAGGCAGGTAAGGAGGTTGTGGAACAACTGTTTTCTCATTCTTTTTTCTGCCAAAAAAACTCAAAATTAATAGTGATGTGTGCACGGGTGTATTGTCAGCATAGAGCGTCAATCACTTTGATTCCCAAACATTGGAACATTGGGCCGTTTTTCTGATAGCCTCATGAAGGTGTTTTTTTATTTCAGAATAATATTCCTTCTTTACTGTTGTTTCCTTTGGAAGAAATGCATGGTGAACAATGCTCTTAGAATTAAAAATATCTGTATGGAGAACCATACATGACTTCCATGTTCTAAGATTTATATTTAAAATCATTTTCGAAATGAAATATTTCTATAGAAACTACTTCTTTCTTCAGCCTTAACCACAGTACTGTGGTCACTAACATATACCACCTCAAGTTAGCACACTCAATTTCCTCACTGATGATGGTACTGCCGAAACGTCTGGTTTTGCGGAAAACATTGGACCACAGCCAAACAGCCCGGGAAGATTTTTAACAACAAACTACTTCTTTGTTGCCGATAATGTAGTACACATATAAACAATTATCCCCTCCCCATTCACCTACCATTTTAATTTATAGAAAATTACCCCCTCCCCCTTCAATACCCTTTTCGTTTATAGGTATTTCATCTACCTTTCTACAGTGGATTATTATGACCTTATTTTCAGGATACTTTATTTATCAAAATTAAGTACTTTACTCATGTTATAACATAAAACGTTGCAGGCAAACTACCCCTTCCCCTTAACCGATCTTCACTAAAATCAATAGGCCTTGAGTCCTCTACAACTCAAAAATTATTTGATTCTGTTTGAATTTGTGGCAGTTATCGTTCGCCATAGAAAAAATTCTACGCATAGACACTTTTCGGAAAATGACTTTTCTTCATGTTTTCTGTGTAGTACAATCGGAATCAGCCCTTATCTTGAACGCGATTTTTTTCATCATCACCATGCTTCCATTTCCTTACGGAATATGGAAGTAAAAAAACTCGGCATGAGTTTAACTTTGAACTCCACTTGTTTTGTTTTTTCAGTTTGGGAACCCTTTAACAACCACTGTGATGACTGAACTTTTGTTTCAGTACCATGTCCATACATCTACAGTACACATTACTGATACATACGTCATGTCTCATCTCTGGTAATGGCGTTTTTTTAAAGTTCTTATCCTCAGTAGCTCAGTTCAAAAAAGTCACATCAGCTCAAATCTGTTTTTGTTTGGTAGTCAAAACATGAGGCACAGTTTTGGCTGCAGTGCATGATAATGTCATAACAGACAGTTTTTGATATGGTTACATCGGCAACTACCTCACAAACAGTTAAACAATGGGGACAAATGATTTCCCTAAATTTCATAACAATTTCATCACTTCTGGATGTTGACGGTCAGCGGGAACAAGCATCATTATCATCAGTTGAAGTTTGCCCATCTTTAAAAGTATGTTTTCACTACTCATATGTTTGATTCTGACCTAAAGGTGGGTTTACACTGGATCCTGACGGCTTGACTGGACTGGGCTTGCCACACTGCTTCTGGACTGGGCTTGAGTTTAGTTTGTTGTGAGACTTCGAAAAATATTGTTACGACGGCATACTTATCGTCGTAGGTACAGTGGAAACAAAATACAAGACACCAATTAAATCACTCATCACCAGCTTTAATTATCACAGTTAAACAGTTCGTAATTAACAACACAGTCTCTTACAACAAATCAAATAAAAATTGTTTACATGCAATGAAATGTCAACTAATGTTAAAACACAGCACTTCACTAATAACCACTTGAACGCACACAGTATCGCCCGACAATAAACTCGAACCGCACTGTAATATGTAAAGGTACTGACTTTTTACCCTTTTATTAAGTATATTACCATCAGAAGATTTCAGAATAATACTTACTGCTCACCGCTGCCAGAATTTTACTTACCGTCATATTCCCCTTTACAGAACTTACGTTAATATTGCCCAGGTCGCCACGATGTTTTAAGGTTATACATTGAAACCTTCTACACTCTTGCCCTTATGAAAATTATAACATAATCCCCCTATCTAACTACCCTTATATATCAGAAAAATCCCAAAGAGCATTAGGCGAGGTTTTCAGCACAGAATAGGAAATGGTTCATGGCGAAATAACTACACTAACACATGTTTATAAAAGAATGAACCTTTTAATTTACTCTATCATTGATTATTATTTTTCTTTATATTTATAACTTTTTACTAATTATATTCCAATAATTTTGTTTAGACTACTACTAAATCTTTCTAGGTGAGCCAGTACTTTTTATAACCCACACACACACACTCAATTTACATTTATTTTTGATAACTTCCTATGTAATTAATGAGCTCATTATGAATTAAAATGTTTTGGCCAAATGAAACTGTCTTTACACTTGTTACCTATTTGCGTAATATCCAAATGTTGTACACGATATTGTCTGGAACTGTTTTCACTAATCATTCTCCACTCCGACCACAGTTTATCGTTACCTTACGTCATTTACTCGTCACTTTATTATTTAATATGGTTTGTACATTTTATAATACTTGGTAGGCGTACTTTTATATTTTTTCGGCCTACCAAGAACTCGTCCGAGGCTACCGTTTTTTGTTAACTTGTAACTGTATGCTGATTGCCTGGCCGCTCGACCGTGAGTTGCAATTAAACTAACTCATTACTGCGCTAAGGCGGTAATGCACGGAGTTCAGTCTGGTCACGTGGTCGTCAGTCTGCGCTTCTATTGGTGCTTTTTAAAAGAGTGCTATAACACAGGCATAAGATTTAGCAATTTTGTGACGGTACGGATTTGTGAGCCACCCCAGTTTAATTTCATATTAATTCAAATCATCATTTTAAGCACTTTCCAAATTGCCAGACTTTCACCTGTAAGGAGCCTCCAGTACAGCAATGCAACATACCCAGTCAGCCAAAACAACTGCCAGACGCATTGCACAATCACATAGCAGCAGGCTTGTGTGTGAAACCCAGTCTGCTGTGTGTCATCAGAGAGAGTGGTAATAAGCAGCATACAGTGCAGATAAAAACTACATAGTGGCCTCGGGTGTAAGATAGGCCGCAGTTAAGAGTAGGCCTATCTTTGAAAATACTAAAACTAATATAAAAAACTGTATAACGCGCGGCCAACCTAAGCGAGCTAAGTGTTCGAAAATATATATCGGCCGACAAAACAACACTAAATGCTATTTAAAAGTGAACTAAAGTAATAGTGGCGCATCAACTTAATTTGAAATAAGCAATAACAGTACCGCGGTTAAACAGTGTCTTAACTAAATTATGGTGTGTTAAACAGTGCATTCACAGCAGAGGTGCAAAACAGCGGAGTTCTTCAGACGTTAAGTATTAACTGAGTTTTAAACAAGATTATTTTCCTTTTTTTCCCCCAGAGTATAATTCAACATAAATAAATATAAATCTAAGATGTACATCAGAGATCTTGAAGTGGGGTTTAAATAGAACGATAAAATCAAAGAACGAATGTGTGTGAGTGTGTAGCTAAAGCACGTATTGGTTCATTGCAGATAATAAAGAGTGGAGGTATATTGTAGTGTCATAAGCTAGTTAATTAAGAAATATTTGTGACTATATTTGATTTTACAAATTGTTGCTCCTTCTACAAGTATTTAATCTAAATGTCATGAAAGAGAGACGAAGTAGTTATTTTGAATAATAAATCAGAGGCAATTTGTTTTAGCACAAACGGTGTATTTGATCTTTGCCCATATCAAATCCAAATAATCCCTTTTTGCAGCAGTTTCGTCTGAACGACCCTTGGAGTAAAAAACCCGAAGGTAAGAGATAAATATAATTATAAATTTGGTAAGTAATTCGTAGAGTTACAATTTTTTGCCGCCTGGTGCAATATGACTTGGCAGTATTTTCCTCCGTGATTCACGGCTGACGCAAAAATGTATGTTGTTTCATCATCTGGCTGGACTGTTTGAGTGCGGAGACAAAACACAGACGTTTTGTTTTGTAATAACGCTGCATACATGGTTGACCAGCTCTAGGTTCCAAAAAGGTGAACAATGACTGCCTGGGGAATATAATTTTTAAAATATTACCTTGGCCTTACAATTCCGTACCGTTACAAATATAACGCAACTATAACTGAAACTGAACGTCGTTGAGTACTGGTATTTATCCCCCCCCCCCCCCCGAAATACTAGATTATTCCACATACTACGTAGTAGCTCTAAACTACGACGTAATTGATTGCAGCCTTGACACAGCGCGTGCGGCCGCGGGAATTGTGGCACAGTCTAGCAAATGCGTCGAGAATCACATACACCACACACAGAGCGAGATTCTTCTGGAACATTCGACAAACACATAGACCGTTCTGTAATGTCATAACACTGCCTCCTCCTTAAGCCTGTTCGTCCCGAACTGGCAAACCGTCTCTGAAGTAATACTTAGCCAGGTGATCTAGGTGGACGACCTTGAACTTTCACTGTCCTTCCTTTTCAGTCTGATAAACAACATCATTGATTCTTTTTTTCACAGTATAGGGTCCTTCCCAGTTAGTTTGAAACTTAGGTGAGCGACCATGACGGCGCTTTGGGTTGAACAACCAGACCTTATCTCCTTCTTGGAAACCCACACTATTGCTGCGAATGTCATACTGAGTTTTCATTTTATCACTGGCAATCTTCAGCCGTCCTCTTAGCAAGCGATTCATTTCTTGCAGTTGGTTTTCTAATTGCGAGGAATAATTTGGGTGCTCTTGGGACTGAGTCTCAGGTGATCCGAACATCAAGTCCCCAGGAAGACGAATCTCGTGCCCAAACACCAATTTTGCTGGAGTCATGCTGGTTGTTTCGTGTACTGATGATATATATGCCATGAAGAATAGTGGTGTATGTTGGTCCCAGTCTGTTTGGTTCTCGTCAACAACCTTTGAAAGATGCTGCTCAAGAGTCCTATTGAATCTCTCAACCATCCTGTCCGACGGAGGATGCAGAGGCGTTTTCCTGGTCTTTCGAATTCCGACTAGACGGCATAATTCTTTAACACTCCTGATCTGAAATTTCTCCCTTGATCCGTATGGATTTCCATTGCGGATCCATAACGGCAACAGAAGTTGTGATCTGCTTTGCCACAGTGGTAACCTCCTGATTTGGAATTGTGTAGGCTTCCACCCACTTACTAAAGTAGTTACCTACAACCATGATGTACCGGTTTCCATCGTCAGTAACTGGGAATGGTCTGGCAATTCTCTCGAAATGCAGTCCAATTTTATACTGTCTCATTTTTCCCCTACTTCTGGTTTGTGGGCCCTTGCTTGCAGCACATATTTCACATGTCCGAACCCATTTCACTACGTCGTGGCGAAGATGAAGCCAGTAGAATCGCTTCCGTATTTTGTCAAGGGTTTTGTTAACGCCAAGATGGCCTCCAGATGTTCCATCATGCATCTCCTTCAAAACATAGACTGCACTTTACTTCGGGGAACTATCAACTGCATGACCATGTCTCGTCCATCTGCACTTTCCCAAGCCCTTTTCAGCAATCCATTCTCTAAGGTAAGGGATTGCCATTGTGCCCAGTAGCCCTTCAGGACTTCCAAACCATGGCAGATATCTTGCCAATCCGGGCGGCAACCATCCTCTTTTGCTATCAAGATTGGTCCAATGTCTTCATCAGTCATCTGTTCTTGTTGACAATCTTATGTCGTCCAGCCGTCTGCCAGGAAATCTATAGTGATGGCTTGAACATGTTCGCTGGCATTTTGTTCTTCCTTTCTGTGGCAATGTCGGCAGTCTCCCGGGCATGGTCTTCATAATAAGCCATCCGCATTACCATGCAGGCACCCCCGCCGATGTACCTTGAAGTGATACTTTTGCAGATATTCGAGCCACCTTACCAACTGCCGTTCTGGATTTTTAAATCTCAAGGCCATGCAAGTGCGGCATGGTCAGTACGTAGTGAAAACTCTCTCCCATAGAGGTATTTATGGTAGTGCTCCAAAGCTTTGACAATTGCAAACAACTCTCTCCTTGTAACACAATAATTTCTCTCTGGTTTAGAAAGTGTCTTGCTGCAATACGGTATTACTCATTCTTCACCGTTCTGCAGTTGAGACAAAACTGCTCCTAGACCAGTATTGCTTGCGTCTGTGTCTACAATGTGCTTCCCTTTTGAAGCTGAAAAAGCGAGAATTGGCTGCGAACATTATAACATCGCCAAATTCGGATCATATTTGATAACTATAAGTATGTAAGAAATGTTAAAAAGTAATATATTTTAATAAATAAATAATGAAGAGAATAAGGAGATAAAATGTAATTAAGAAAGAAGGAGGAAGAATTATAAACCAAAAGTGATTATTAAAGAAACTCACAGACTAGACTGACAGACAAACGACTTTGACCCAACTCCAGAGATTGGCCAGATAAGAACCAATATAAAAGGAAACAAGAAGAGAGGTGAAGGAGAAGAAAAATGAAAATAAAAATAGAACAAACCAACTATAAAGGAAATAAAATGAAACAAGGTGATAAAACACAGACAAGTAGTAGAGAATAGAGAAGGGAGAAATGATACAATCAAATATCATAAAGGAAACGAAACCGGTAAAGAACCAATATAACAGATAAATATTAGTATTGAATAAATGACAAATGTAATTAATAATTAATAAAACCCGATAAATAAAAATACACTAACCCAAGAATTAGAAGTACCGTATATGTAAGTAAGAAATAGAGAAAGACATGAACTTAGTAAGTATAAATAATATGTGTAAAGAAAGAGAGAGATATTGAGATAGTGAGAAATAAACTGAAAATAACTAAGTGACAAAGAAAAGTAATGATAGGGATTACCCACTAATAAACACTTAAATAAAAAGTTTAAGAAGTGTCCATAGTGAAAGTGAAAAAAACCCTAAAGTAAAATGATAGAGAAAAAACACTAAATAAATTATAATAAACACAAGATAATTTAAAAGTGAAGGTGATGAGTAAATAAAAATATTGTCAATGATAGCAATAGGAAAAATAGTGAAAGCTAAGATAAACACTTAGTAAAAATAACAAATGTGATGTTACTCACTTTTTTCCCTGATATTTACTACATTCCACTCTTCATAAAATAATACTTACCGCTGCCAGAATTTCACTTACCGTCATGGTCCCCGTAAAACTTATCTTTTGAAAACTGCCCAAGGTCGCCACGATATTTTTCCTAGAAAGTAAAATATCGAAAACTTATACACTCTTGCCCTTATAAAAAATCCCGCGATCTGACTGTAATAAAACTCAGAAAACCCCGATTTCGTTAGACGAATTTTTTCCACAGAAATGAGGAAGTGGCAATGACGAAATAACTTAGACTAACCCATTATTTCAAAGAGAATCATTATTTTTTAATGAGCAATTACCAACAAAATATTTATGCTATTAATCTTTTAACAACTTGACTTTAGAATTTTCGTACACTTTTACACTATGTTTTATCCAATTATATTTACATTCTATTACTTACTACTAGACTGCCCAGCCTGCAATGCACTCACACATTTATACACACTATTTATTAACCCCTCAACATCTTAAAAATTGTCGTTTTAACTCAGGGAACCGCACTAGAACGAGGCCGACCAAACACGTGGCATTGTTCCGCGCTTCCAAAAGGTCTGTACTGAATCGTTTTACTGCCTACAATGTCACAAATTTTTCACTGTGGTGGATTAATTTCTTGGGTCCCGGTCGGTCCTACTGGATTAATTACATTTTATAACACTACCGACCGGGCCCGAAACCAAAACTGTGAGCGTCGGTTACTGGAGTTGGCGTCCTGTTGACTGTATGGCGTCTCTACTTAAAGTCGACCGTGCCGTCACCGAGAACGTAACAGGTACATGTTCTCTTTGGAGGGAAGCTGGTTCTTTACTGCCACTATGTTTTCGTCGTCGTACATTGCTCATTTGCTGTTGGGTAACCATTTTATATATGGAATGGAGCTGATATATGTGTGGTACCAGAGTACAATATTGGCGTTGGCTCTGGTGATGTCACCAACAGTAGGCGGAGTTTAACGCTGTTTTCCGGTAGCCGATCACTTGGAGCCACCAACTTTTCGTCCCAGCGCCATGTTTGCCTCAACCTTGGTGTCTCTCACGGCGTCATTGCCGGCTGAGTTGCATACGGGCGTCGAAACACATGTACAGAGTTCTGCGAAATTTTAGGGTGGTAAATTCTTCACCGCATTACTCAACAACAACCTGCATCTTATTGCTTTGTTTCCAACTGTTTCTCAACACTGGTCTGTTATACGGACAAATACGTTGCACAATACAATTACATTTTTATATTATTTTATAAGGCTCCCGACCGAAAACGAAATGAATACAAATATATAAATATGTCCCAAACCGTTAAAATAAAAACACCCAAAAATTGACCCGCTACACAAACACTAATGGTTTAAAACTGAACAATATTAATATTAAGAAAGTTGTTAAGAATAGTATTTAAAATAAACAATTAATTAACAAGTAAAGAGCACTGAAGAGTGATGTTAACTGTATTGATTAGAAAAGAATCTTATTGTAAAGTTTAAAAGTATATAATAGTATTTAAAAGTGAGAATCCCATGAAAGAGTAAACAGATAGTGTCACCATGGAGTGAAGGTAAAAATTATTTATAAAATAAGAAGTTTAAAACAATCAATAAACACCCATGTTATAAGGGATAATTATTGAAGTAAGTTCAAAAGAGGTGAGGTTGTTTATCACCCAAAAAATAAAATAAAATGTAATGAATCGTACACCAGTACTACCTACTAATTGTTAAATAATTGTTTAAGCAAATTTATGAATAGGATATGGCTGGGGTAATTATACCAACCATAGACCTAAATGTTGTATTTTATGTGTTAAAATAGTAAATAATAGCCGTATTGTTGACATTGGCGGATTAAATAAGTAAGAAAGTAAAGCAATATATGACTTAGAAAACGAGAAAACCAGTTAGTTAAATAATTAGCAATACATGATGTATAAAATGGTAGTAACATACAAATAACACAAAAACAGAACCAAAACACATCAATAGGTAACAAAACCAGTTATAAGAACAAAATAAAGCATTAGGCTAAAATGAGATGTAATGTATATGAAATAAGTAAAAATCAGTAATGGCTACTTAGGCTTAAGAAATGCCTAACTGTCAAACACCAACAAATACAAATTGTATGAAAATAACAAAGTAATTAACAAAGCCAAGGCGAATAATCAACCAAGGATAAATTGTAAATCTTATTAAAAGCAAAATATTAGAATAAGGACTTAAATTAAAAGAGAAATGTAATTAGGAAATATTAAAATAATTGTAAAATTATAAAACATGAAATAACCCAATCTTGTGGGATACCAAAATAATCTTTGGAAGAAAATACAAATAACAGTGATAATAATTAATACTTAGGAAGGAAGATAACGGAATGAAAGCAATCAGAAGATATACAAGGATTTTGAAAAGAATTCAGATTTTGATAACAATGGATTTATAGCCAGATTAACCAATCAGATTTAATTAGTAACCATGGCAACTGCCGTTAGGAACGGAATTACTGTTGAATATCGTTACTCGTAAAGCGACGCTCTTGAAGAACAGAAGCCAAATTTTGAACAACCAAATATTTAATTTAAAATGTTATAAAAGTAAGCCAAATTACCACAAATGAACGAGAAGGAAGCAGATGATGACTGAAACCATTTAACTGATGTCGAAGACCCTTTAAATCAAAAAGAAATGAATAAATTGCTCCGATTAAATTGAAAAAGATGCCAGAAGCCGAAACAATTCAAAATTTGAATCCGATTGCAGCTCAAGTCCTGTTTACCAGACCAACTGCATACACCCAGTCTACTAAGGTGTTAAGTATCATTTAAATTACCCACATTTCCGAAAAAAACGCACTTTAAATATTTCTCACTGTACTATGAACTATCACTAAACTGAATTTATTCTCTTTCAAAGATTAAATAAAAAACTAAGACACTGAAAATTTGTCAACTTATAAAATTAACCTGTTGTTAGTTTACGAACTATTGAAACACTTTTACTACACTCCAAAAAACAAATTATAGCTACGCGTTATATTATTTAAGTAGAAATAATGTAAGGTTGTGTATTTTTATTATTGTAATTGCATCTAATCCTTTTATCGTAATCTCAAGAATCCAGATGATCAACGAAAATATTTGTTATTTCTTTTATGAATTTGCTAACTGCTATAATTTTTTATTGTTCGACTAAGCTTTTCGTTATTACTGATATCTTCAGGTCTTAAACAACAGATTAAACAACAGCTTAGTCGAACAATAAAAAGTTATAGCAGTTAGCAAATTCATAAAAGAAATAGTAAGGATGGCTGCTAATTTAAACAATACGAAGAAAATATTTGTATACTACTTCGACAGACACCATTATGGTGTATCTGTTACTTTCAGAATCGATTCGTCAAAACCCAGAGAAAATTGTCTTAGATTAATTGCCGGTGCAAAATAATATAAAAAACCAAATATAACCTGTGTCACTGAATAAGTAATAACCATTAACTAATAAACCAATACTGTGTGTAACCAATGTGTTTTATTTTCATTAGGAAAGTGTATTATAAATGTTGTACATTGTAGCGAACAGCTATGAATTGACGGCAAGCGCTCAAGCAGTAAACACAGCAAACTGCTGGCTTGATTGAAAAAATCGATAAGTGGCGGGAACAAGTTTGAATTCTCTCGACCGCCTGAGCTGACTCACCGATAATACTAAATTTTTTAATTGTTTAAAATAAACAATTTGGCGCCACCCGGGATTGATACACCCCTAGTGAACCTCAGGTAAGGACTTCGATACCTGGTTATTCGTACGTTCGCGACGGACTCAATCAGCGTAAGTTACGTTACGAGTGACGATGGATTGGTAAGACACAATACACCAATTACACTCTGACACTTTTACACTCTTGCAGAAATTAGAGGAAAGAGGCACGTGTGGCATCATAACACGGGAGATACACAAAGAGCTATTACAAAATAATGCAATCTTCATTAGGAAGTCCTAAAGCAATCTTTGTGAAAGTCCTAAATGCTTGGTCACACTCTCTCGACCACTGGAAGTTTCATTTATTTTCCGTTAGCTCATGTAGTGTTTTAGCAATAGTAGCGAAGCCTTTAACAAAACGTCTGTAATATGAGCATAACCCTGTAACCTTACACTTCTTATAAACATACCCACCTTTTTAATACTTACTTCCGCAATCTTCTTTACGCACTTACCTTAGACTCCACCAGAATATTACAGGGCCGCCAACATATTTTGAAGTTGAAATATGTAAACTATAACACTCTTCCCATTAAAAAGCACTTGAATAATTTAGATGATCTTAAGTTCCCTTGAATCAGAAGTTCTCACAGGCTCGTCTAGGCAAGATTTTGATGCAGAAAATAGGTTAGGTTTTGGCGCAATAACTACACTGACCACATGGTTATATTGAAATCTGACTTTATTTTCAGTTAGCAATACAAAGATTGCTAACCCTATTCATCTTTTGGTTAACAAATCACTCACTAGTGAACACCCATTATAATTATTTTAAAGAAAACTAGAATTGATATATTATTCTAAGGCGAACCAGTACTTCGTATTCACTCTCCCCCTCTCTTTCTCTTAAAACCCCCTTAAATTTGAGATCTCATTATTTTTTCTAAATGGGGTATTTTAATAATAGACAAATAGTTATTAAATGTGGTCCAGTCGATCTAGTTTTACTAGTACTTAGCTGTTGATGCTATTCCAAATGTTACACCATTACTCGTTCAGTTCACTTTTTGCTCCAACACTCAAAAACTGTTCCACACTGTTAATTAAAATTTCCAATTGCACTTTCTTCTTGAAGAGATTTATTTATAACTGTTTTAGATTCATATTCACACTTTCTGTAGGCCTACACATAATTTGTCTGCGGACTTGGTTCAACACAACCGTACGGGTTTTAGTTGTTCGTCGACTGGGGTGAATTGCGCCTGGCAATCGTATACTATCCGGGCCGGTCACGTGGTTTCCCTCGATCCCCACTTCCTCCCTCGCCTAGACACATCGAAGAGTCTAGAAATTCATAAAAGCCAAAACTGCGTTTCATTATTGGAAAACACGTGTTCCTTTCATGATACTATCGTGACGTCATGTAATTTAAATTAATTAATTAATCTCCATTTATTTTTCTTACGTCTACACAATTCATTTTTTATTAAATACATATTGTTATTATGATTATAATAACCATCATCATTAATTTTATCCATTGTATCCATATAGTATTCACAAACATTATTGCATACTATTAATTCAAAAATCCTGTCGACATTTGGTATGGTCAATTCTCCCTTAGTATCATCTGTTATGATTAAATGTTTTATCATTTCTTTAGTATAGTAATCATCTACTACGAGTAACCCCATATTATATACAAGTAAGTCATCAGCATTGTTATCACCTCTTGCTGCACTAACCACATCGTAAGGTAAGAATTTAATATAATCATCAACTCTCTCGCTATGCATTCTATCTCTTAATTCTTTATAACTTCTACTAACCTCAAACAACTCTCTCTCTCTCTCTCTCTCTCTCTCTCTCTCTCTCTCTCTCTCTCTCTCTCTCTCTCTCTCTCTCTCTCTCTCTCTCTCTCTCTCCCTCCCCCCTCCCTCTCCCCCCTCTCCCCCCCCCTCCCCCTCCACCTCCACCTCCCACCCCCCCCCCCTCTCTCTCTCTCTCTCTCTCTCTCTCTCTCTCTCTCTCTCTCTCTCTCTCTCTCTCTCTCTCTCTCTCTCTCCATTTCACACTTTCTCTGCAGAGAGAACTACTGAGGGTAGAGGATACTACTACATTAAAACACCTGGCTTTTCCAGGAACACCACAAAAACTCGGGGAACAATTTGAAAATGCATCGTTTTCCAATTCTCTCACTCTCTCCTACTATTTGTATATTCTCATCGTCACTATTTATTTTCATTGTATCACCTTTAAATAGCTCGTTTTCAACTGTCTTACCACTACTACTTGTTAACTCATTTTTATAACTATCACTTACCTCGTTAATTATTTCTTCATTATTATTCGTCATCATATCATCATCATTATTTTTGATACCATAACAACCACTTACCTTATTATATGTACCATTTTCTACCCCCTCCTTTCTCTTTCTACTTTCATTTACTTCGTCTTGTAGTTGTTTTATCATAGCACTAAAATGTTCATCAACTTCTTTTAAACTTTTATTAATATCAAAATTCTGTTGTTTTATTTCGTTTCTAATGTCGTGCAACTTTTCATTAAAATTATTTATTTCATTATTTTGTTCATTTAATTTATCATTCATTTTAGTGTTTACTTCATCAAATTTAGCATTAAAATTACTCTTTTGTTCATCAAACTTATGATTTTGTTCTTTCAACTTTTCATTTAGATTACTATTCTGTATATCAAATTTTACGTTAATATCCACTCTTAGTTCATCTGAACTAACTTTCTTTCATGCTACACATCATGCTATACAAACGTTTCAACATATCATCGTCATCAGATTTTTTACTTTGGACCGGCGTTGATTTATGTTCAACATTTTCCATTATTCTCGACTCGGTTTCGCTTAGTTCAATATTTACTTGACTTTCTCTACTGCCGTCAGTGAAGTTGACGTTCTCATTATTATCTTCATTATTATTCATTTTGACTATCTAACTTTTATAGTACATACAAATAGATTATATCATAACCTTACTACTTACGTTTTCACATTTTTTAATTACCTTAAATAACCATTCTGTTCTCCCAAGTAGGCCTGTATTTATATAAAATTTATTTATATAAACATCCCTGTTCGGGTGCCAATTGTAATCTTACCTTTTTTTTACCATTTACTTTTATTTATTTTTTACATAAACACTGGTGAGCGTGTACGCTGTCCGGGCGCCATCTTGCCTGGGTACCAATTATACGAAAATTTCATACTTGCCAGGGTTCGTATAAGCGAACTTGGTGAGATCAGAATATGGTTGTTTAAATAATAAGTTTAAATAATAATAGTTTACTAAGCATTACATTTTGTTGATCCTTTATTATTTTTCATATTTCTTTTACTCAGCACCTTTCAATTCAAATAATTCTTAATTTTTTACATAGAATTAATTCTCTTCTCTCTATTACCCCAGTTAACACATTCAAAAGAAAAAAATCATTTCAAACAAAAGCTTGTTAATGAATAATAATTATTTATACATTTAATTTTCTTATATACGAGTTTATATATACTCCAAATAAAATAATAAGATCTTTAAAACTCCAATCAAATTTATTATTGGAACACAAACCAGCGCTTCACTCGCACACATATACTCTTTCATACCTTACATAATTTTTTAAAACCCCCTTAGTGAGCTCACTATCTTTAAATTAAAGATTTAGGGTGCCATTTTTTCTTTAATTTTGAATGATTATAAATTTTAAATTTCTTCTTTTATTTTCTTTTCAAGATGTTACTTATCTGCAATTGCATCCCAAAAAATCAGTCCAGCCTCCGTACGTTTTTTCTTTCATCACTCCGCACATTTCGTTGTTTTATCATAATTATCGCCAGATAACTCGAAACTGTTAATTGAAACACAACTGTTACTTCATTTTATTTATCTAACACCCATGTTGTGAATCCACGTATTTTTTGACATTTTTTATTATTACGGGCGCCCGTATATTTGTTCCGGAACTTCGCGGCTGTACCGCACGAGTTGTTATTGCAGACTGGGTTTTTCCGAATTTACTGGCGAGCACGCGGCCCGCGTCTGGCGCCGTTAGGTGTTAGATGATGACTGGCTTTGTTCTCAGCGCAGATGGTTGGCATCGCCCTGTATTCCAAGTGACGTATTTTAAAGGTTCGGCACTGACGTCATGTGGCGTGACTCCTGATTACATAGGTCAAAGTTAATTCGACTAAAAATAGCTGCCTCGCTTACATTCCACTGGTGACCTTGACACTATTTCACTCCCTTTCCTGCGTCGTTATAATTCAGGAATAAAATTTACATTTATTATGTTGTGACCTCTTTTCCCCAAATTACCCCGGGTAGACCTAAACTGTCCCATTACACACTAATCATAAAAATTCCTTACCTTATAAGGTTCGGTTTATTTAGTTTGAGACGGCAATGCCTACGTCATACTTGCTTAGTCATACCATTCAGATTTCTAAATTTGTATTTTCCAGGGGTTACATAGATCGTGAATTATTGCATAATATTAAAATGATTCTACCCTTTTTTGTCCCGTTACAACCCCAGGAAACTACGAACTTCGTGTTCACTCTTTGGAATTGGCCAGTCTCTTATGGTGTCTACTTCAATAGGATCCATGCTAACACCCGAAGAAACCAGATGGCCCAGATACTGTACTTCCTTCTGGAATAGAGAACACTTCTTTGGGCTCAGCTTCAGTTGGGCACCGTGAATTCTAGTTAGAACCTCCTTAACACTTTGAGTACCATGGCGTTTGTGCATAGACCATCCCTTATGACCGGCAGTTTTTTTTAAAACACTGTTGTTTAAACATTCATAAATACTCAATACAATTGAATACTAAAAAAATAATTATACCACACTTTTTCCCAGACTTTCTTCTTATGAAACTACTCGTAATATTTGTATTATTTATTTTATATATTGCAACTGAAGCTGTTTAAAAATTCAACATTTTGTGCAATTTTAACAAAAAAAATTCTGTCAAATATTGTTTATCGATTTTGTAACTAATAATATAGTAATTAAAACAAACACACTCACTACTATCAATAACACACGAAATTACCTCAGAAAACCCACAAACCAAAAAGAAAAACCACAACTTCCACCTTGAACATGCAAAATGTAAACAAAGTCATGACGCTTGCCAACTGTTCAAATTATTTCCTAAAAACTATTTTCTTCAGTCAGTGCTTCAATCTGATGGCAGAAACATGAACTAAAATGTCAAATAAAACTTCTGCATTCGTTCTGTGGCATAATAGTAAGTAAGACGCAAAGCGTTTGAAAGCATTGAAAACTAAGTGGCATAAATGCATGCCATTGGTCCTCAAAGTGTTAAGGTTTTCCATATGGTCTTTGAAAGTCTTCTCGATGACTATGATATCGTCTAAATAAACAAGGCAAGTTTTCCATGTCAGGCCTCAGAGTACTAGGTCCATCAATCTTTCAAATGTTGGTGCATTACAGAGTCCAAATGGCATGACGTTAAATTAGAATAAGTCACTTGGGATCGAGAAAGCGGTCTTTTCCTTGTCTTCTTGATGAAGACCCACTTGCCAGTATCCACTCTTCAGGTCCAATGTGGAAAACCACTGTGCTCCAGACAGCGTGTTGAGTGTATCGTCAAAGCGAGGTAATGGATAGTAATCTTTCTTTGTGACGTCATTCAACCTCCGGTTGTCTACGCAGAAATGCAATCCGCCATCCTTTTTCACTACCAGCACTACCGGAGAAGACCAAGCACTTGACGAAAGCTCGATTATTCCCTCTGTCAACATGTCTTGTATTAACCGAGACATTTCCTCTTGCTTAGATAATGGAGGCCTTCGAGGAGGTTGGCATATCGGTGTTGTCTCCCTGGTATTGATGCTATGTTGTACAAGAGAGATTCTTCCCAGTGACTGTCTCCGAACTGCAAAAGAATCCTTGAATTCATGTAAAAACCATCTGAGTTCTTTTACCTCACCCCTTGAGGGTCGTTAGAAGATCTGTTCAATAATTCCTGCAGTTCCTCTGGTAATTTGGAATTATCCGAAGCACTGGATCTTCGTTGCATCATTCCAGCTACCCAGGCCACAGGAGTCAATTTGCCTAGGAGTGTATTGCTTTGTAAAGTGACAGCTTGATCCAAAATATTCGCCACTCTAATAGGTACATTTCCAGTTTCGTCAGGTTTTACTAAACTTCTGGCAATTAGTATGCCCGGTATGCTGACTACCTGGGGTTCGAATATAGAGCACTGGTTGCCCCTAGTATCTACCTCGGTTCTAACCATGATGATCTTTTTGGAGTTTGGCGGAACAGTTACGGCCACTTGGTTTATGACGTCCATAGTTTTTCTGATGTAGTCATTGTGGAGAGCATTACCTTGTCTCCTCTGATTCTCAAGACATTGTTTTTGAAGTCGACTATAAATCCGTATGCGTTCATAACGTCCACACCAAGAATTGCTTCAGCCACAATGTCTGCAACAAGTACTTGATGATTAAACTCAAGTCGACCAAGGCGTAGGTGTATCTCCACTTTTCCATACACTTTTACAGGTCGTCCAGTAGCTCTTCGCAAGCTGCAAGAGCACCAGATTGGCTTGAGATCTTTCACCACATCGGGGCGCACAATAGAAATTGTTGCGCCTGTGTCAACTGTAATCGAGGTTGGCCTTTCTTGAACGAATCCGGTAACCACCAAGTTCCTGCTACTTTTCTGAAGTGTAGAAATTGCGTATTGTCTATGGCTTCAGTCCTCCAGTCAGTCAGCACACGCCCCGTTGTACCGACTACTGCTCATTTCCCTGCTGCTGAACTTTAATCCGACAATCTCGTTGTAGATGTCCAGGTTTCCCACATCTATAACACTTCGGTCTTCCATCCTTTCTTACTTTACTCTGTGGTGCTGTTCATTTGGTCTCTGTTCCTTGCTCTTCTTCTTCATCGTCTGTGCCGTCGCACTCTTTCACCGCACGCACTTATTGTTTGTCCAACCAGACACTGACTTGGCGGCCTCAAATTGCAAAGCATGTGCCAGGGCATCCGCACTATTCTGGTGTCTTGCCATTCGTAACACTTGCTGTAGTTCATTATCTCGGACACCAGCAGTAAATGTCTGCATCGCAAAACTCGTTCGAAAATCTTCTTGCACTTCAGGGTAGGCCAGTGTAATTAGTCTGTCTATACTTGCTTCAAACTCTTGAAGGCTCTCCCCGGAATGCTGTCGCCTTGCTCTCAACTGAGTGCAGTATACATCTCGTAAATGTTTATCACCATACCGCAATTCCAGAGGTTTTATCAATTCAGCATAGATGTTTTGGCTATCAGGTGGCACTTTCTGTAGTAGTTGTGCCGCGGGTTCTTTTAATGCAAGAACGAGTGAAACTGCCTTGTCTTTCTCTGTCCAATTATTTGCACATGCAGCAGCTTCAAATTGGCAGAGGTACATTGCCCAGTGACTGCTTCCATCAAAGGTTGGAGCTTTGACATGTTGAGTTTTCTACTGCAAATATTTTATTTGACACAGATTCTTCTATGGCATATTTTTGTAGACATCGATTCTTCTATGACAGACATTTTTGTAGACATCGATTCTTCAACAATCGAGACAGATTTTTCTACTTCAGCTATTTTTAATGTCATTGATTGTTGTACCTCCGATATTTTAGTAACTTGCTTATTAAGCTCACCTTGTAGGAGACCCAATTCTGCGTTACTGTGTTCTTGCAACTGTTTCTGCATGGCTTCAAAAAGAGCTTCCATCTTATCTGCTTCCTGCTTACGTTTTTCATCCTGTCGTTTTTCTTCTTCTTCTGGCTCCTGTCTGCGTCTTTCCTCTGCATCCTGTCGTTGTCGTTCCTCTGTCTGCAACAACAGCGCCTGGAAATTTTCTATCATCTGATTGGCATCCATTGTTTTCCGATTAATTACGAATTACACTCATCTTGTACAAAGTGTCCACAGTTTCCACTGTTAATCGTTCTATCTCACTTCTGACACCACTGTTACGACGGTCTACTTGATCGTCGTAGGTACAGTGGAAAACAAAATACAAGACACCAATTAAGTCACTAATCACCAGCTTCAATTTTCACAGTTAAACAGTTCGTAATTAACAACACAGGCCCTTACAACAAATCAAATAAAAATTGTTCACACGCAAAAAATGTCAACTAATATTAAAACACAACTGTATTACAATATACTGCCCGATTATAAAACACAGCACTTCACTAATAACCACTTGAACGCACACAGTATCGCCTGACAATAAACTCGAACCGCACTGTAATATATCTCAACTATAACTGAAACTGAACTTCGTTGAGTATTGGTACTTATACCCCCCCTGAAATACTAGATTATTCCACATACTACGTATTTGCTCTAAACTACGGCGTAATTGATTGCAGCCTTGACACAGTGAGTGCAGCTGCGCGAATTCTGGCACGGTCTAGCAAATGCGTCGAGAATCATGTACGCCACACACATTAGAGTGAGATTGTTTTGCAACTTTCGACAAACACGTAGACTGTTCTGTAGTGTCATAACAATATAGTATGTCGGTGTCTTTTGTGCTTTTAGATTTGTCTTTTGATTCTGAGTTTTAATTTTTAATTCAAACTATAGCATTGAAAGATAAGTAAAATATGGACGAGTGCATATGTAAAGATGAAGAAAGATAGCGAAGTTATTAACATAGTGAAGATAAGAAAGCTTCAGTATCTGGGACATCTAATGCGAAATGAACAGAGATTTTACTTATTGTAGTCCATACTACAGGAAAAAGTACTTGGAAAGAGAGGAGTTGGGTGACCGAAAATCTCATGGCTGAGAAATTTAAGGACGTGCTGTGGCATGAATACAACTGACTTATTCCATGCAGCTGTGCAGAAAGTTAAAATAGTCTGTATGATATCCAGCATCCGAATCGGATAGGAACTATCAGAAGAAGAAGAAGCATATGTAAAGGAGAGATCAACATTTCTTCCATGTGCACTGTAAGTGTATTTGCATTTCACACAACAAAACGAAACAAACTGCTTGCTGTATAACAAAATGTATACTGCTACGTATACTGATATGATAGTACATATTATACTGCTACTGCAATACAGACGAGACTGAAGCCTGCATTCCCAACACCATTTGTTAGTGGTACGGGAACTTGAGTTAGTATTCAACCCGTTGGCAACCTGTTGTTCCTGACTACAATCAGGTTCATCAGTCAAGTCAAGTCTGGTCATTGAAATTAACCCTAAATGTATTCAGTTTATATAGAAACTTTATCTCTCTCTCTACAAATTAGAAACTTAGCCTTTCCAACTAATAAAAATGACAGTAATAAATTTTCAGAAACTTCATGCTACCATTTTTTGCAACTGTTATCATTAGAAACTAAGAGACTGGATTTTACTCCACTCAAGTCAAGTCAGGATCCACTGGAAACCCACCTTGAAGCCTCATTCTCATATTCTGTTTGTAACACTTGAAATTTTTGTGTAAAGTATTTCTCCAGTTTAATATAAAATTTTACAATAATTTGTTGCTCATGAAAATGCTCTTTTTAAATCAATTTTAAAATCGCAGGACACAATAGGGGGCAGTCTGGTGGTTGACTAAGCAAAATATTATTTCTTAGATTTCGTTGTCCATGACGTGTCCATTACTTAACTAAATGTAATTAATTCACTACCGACTTGGAATACAAAGTTTTTTATGGGTAAATGTAAAAGTTTTACCTTATAGCCTGAACCGGGTTTCGCTTTTAAAAAGCTTCTTCAGAGGCTGCCATTGGGAGCACTGTCCCAATGAAACATCGATCTTTCAAAAGTCGATACCGTCACCAAGAACAAGATGGACAGTGCTATAAGGTAAAACTTTTATGTTTTTACCTATAAAAAATGTTGTGTTCAGAGTCGGTAGTGAATTAATTATATTTAGTCAAAATATTATATTGTGGTTTTCACTAGGTCACTTCTTAATGCAGCTGCTAGGTCAAAACATATTACACATTGTATTAGTGGCGCTATTTGATGTGCTGTTTGCAGAGTTGGGGATTTTTTTTTTTGACTCACCTCATATCAAGTACAATATCACAGTTAGGGCAGAAAAATGTGGATCCTTTTTTGTAAGGTGCCTGACGTGGCTCTCTGTAGAGCTTTGGACAAATGTAAAAGGACTGGTGTTACCATGAAAGCAGTGGAATAGTCCACACAGAGGGGCATCACATCAGTGGAAGAAATGCAGGTTTAGAAAGTGGCAATTCATCATTCAAATCTACATGAAAACACTGGCCCATGAAAAGTACAAAATGTAGTGTTGACGATTTTGATTTGTCTTTCATAAAACAAACAGTGAACAATTATTATATCACTAATAAAGAACTTCCTACTGTGCAAAAAGTTTATAATAAAATACAAGAAAGTGGAGCGGTGTTTAAGGGCAGTGAGAGGATGCTAAATCGAATGGTCATTACAGTACATATGATTTAACACACTTGTTCATTCCGACCAGTTGGCTGCTACAAGTGGACAATCATAAAAATGCTGCAAGCCATAACAGTTTACTTTTAACATTGAAAATGTTTATAAGGACATGTCTGTCGCACATTTGAAAACGACCGCTGGTGCATGATCGAAAATGGGAACCGGTGAGTTTCCATAGAAACTACTTCTTTGTTGTCAATAACGTAGTACACATATAAAACTTCGCTTATGAATGCAACTATATTTAACTTATAATCTGTACATCGGTAAATGAAGAATGAATTCATTGATTGGTGAATGAAGAATGAATTCATTGATTGGTGAATGAAGAATGAATTCATTGATTGGTGAATGAACATAAATATATATTTTTTAGATTTATTGAAGCATTTTCAGTGCCCTACTCTGTGCATTGCATTTGTGCAATGCCTGTAAAATTTTAAATGTGGCAAATAATAAGATTGTAAATAATGTTGAAAAGCATCACAGTTTGTAAGACGTTTTTCTATTCGTTTTTCTTTTTATTATCAATGTTTCCAGTTTAGAAGGCCCACCTTCCTTGCAATGGTAAGTTGATGATGTAACAGTTATAATTGTGAATATCAAACTAATTTTAATAATGCTATATAATTATTTTCATTATCTGTTTTTATATTTTTGTGAAAGGTAGTACAAAAATGTTTTTGGAATGTAAATAGCACGTAGCCTACATTAGGTCGCATGCTGTCCCTTTACATTTGGCAAACCTCTACTTACTACTGGTGTTTGTAGTTCATCTTCTTTTCTGTTATTTTGCAAGAATCCTGGCAGGCAATATTGTAAAAAGTCATGTCCTTACATCAGACGACCTTTGCCTCTTTGCGTGTGTTTTACGAACTGAAAAACTGCCATTACAAGCAATTCAAAAGTGTTTAACATGCAGAACTAGAGTGTATGTCTGTCTGTTTTGGTAGCGATTAAATGAAAATCGTGAAGAATCAAATAAATGCTGATCAAAGCAAAAGTGAATGCTGACAATTCATATGTGAAACCATTATTATTGTACCCTTTTCTTGTGTATTGTATTTTTGTTATCTTCTCAGTATTAATTTAAATCTTCAGTGTACAAATTTTCATGAGGTATTTAAATATTGATTATGCATATTGATACTTTGTGTAAGAAATTTATAATAAATATGTTATGTAGGTTACCTTTGTAGGAGAGGAAGCTGAAGATGCTGGAGGTGTTAAAAAAGAATTTTTTATGTTACTTTTAAGGGAAATACTTGATCCTAAGTATGGAATGTTCAGAAGCTATGAAGAAACCAATACAATTTGGTTCAGTGAAGATTCATTTGAAGATGAAGTAATGTATTACTTAATAGGTAAGTTCTTGCTTTACGAATACCATAAATGCAATTGAAATATTTGTCCAAAGTAAAAATTTATTGCAGCCTTGAGTGTTTTCCTTAAGAAACGGAAATATCATTCCACTATGACCACTATTGTTTTCTATAGTTCAGCAGTATTTTCAGTAGTTCCATAGATTGTGGAGTTGTAATTATTATTGTATTAATAGTTACAATTATAATTATGACTATCAATTATAATATATTAACATAATTAAAGTATGTGTGTATATTATTAAAACTAGAATTACAAAAATAATATTTTTCATAGAATTAAAAAAAATATTTCAAAATGAAAAATTAAATAAAGGTGAAACAATAATTATTATTCAAAATGCTCAGCTTATGCAGAATAGTGAATTGTTGAGACTTCTGTGTACTTGTAGCGATTTTCTTGCTTCTTCAATTATCTTGGGTATTATACAGTTTTCAATACAACAGGGTTGAAAATAATTAGACCAGTAACTATAACTATTTTTTCTTCATACGTCACTTCTCTTGATGCTTCTAAATGTTTTCCCTTACTCTCCAACTGTTACTTACTGTTGTATCTATACTTCTGATGCTTCATGTCGGGTTTTCTTATGTCATAAAACAGGTCTTGTTGTTTGAATAAAACCGTATTCTTCATACCAGTGATGATTTTGCCAATAAAGCTATGTGTACGAATACAACAGCTAGATCACCTAGAGCGGATGGACGATCAATGTATGTCAGAGAAAATCCTGAGGGCACAGGTATATAAAAGCAGAAAGACGAGTCGAGTCAACCTAGGATAAGATAGTTGCATGATGTACTGGAAGATTTCAGAAGAATGGATGTGAGGGTTATGTTGAGATGGTAATGGATAGATGACATTGGCGATGATTGGTGTTAGAAGCTAGTGATAAGTTGGGCCATAATGCTATGGTGTTAGAAGCTAGTGATAAGTTGGGCCATAGTGCTAAAGAAGAAGAAAATCAGTTTAAGTGTAGTGTGATAAGGAGAGCTCTCAGTGAAAAACAAATAACGAAGTAGACTTGAATTGAAATTTACGGATTATAGCAATCTTAGTTCTGCTAGATGGTAGCCGATCTTGGGTTCTGGCTCAGAGAAATGTATGTCGGATCCAAACAAGAAATGAAATTACTGCTCATAGGGTTTATTTTGAACGGGTAAATACAAATACAGATGTATATAAAGATATAATTTATTCAGTTGACAAAAATTGCATAAGTTGATGATCAAATTTCACACATGGATGTCTTTTAATTTTGCATCCCATGATAGGAAAATACAGAGAATGAATTTGGTGATGAAGCAGTAAACCTACAGCATTTGATAAGATTGTTTATATGGAATTGTTCTTGAAAACACTCCATCTCGCCTCCAGAATCCAGTTCTCTAGCCATGGCTTGTTTCATTCGTACTTTTGTTGTCCACAACTCAGACTTAAGCGTTATGTTTGTATACTTACCGTCTTTCTTTATTAATATAAATACATAAATAATACATACATATTTCTCTTTACTCACCACGTGCTCCCAATACGCACACACTATATTTTACGCCCAGGGTCCAGAGTTCTATAACCGAGAGCACAGAAACATTGGGGTTGTACGAAATAATAAGACCGATTATCATTGAAAGGTGTAAAACTTGGTTTAATTGTTACTTCATTTGCATAGTTAGTACTCAAAATACAAATGACGGCTTATACCGCACCTACAACATGGTGGCCATTTGACTTCCACTCGTTATTAATATTTTGTGTCTCCAATATTTATTCTCTCTTTATGTCAAAACAAAACATTTTATACTGCAGTATTGAATTTCTCTAATATTACCATTGAAAAGTTATTAAACACAAACCAGCGCCTCTTCTAAAAGACGCGGCCGGCCTGTTCTTGCACACACTCTATCACTCTCTCTCTCTCTCTCTCTCATTATATATTTAATAATTTTGATTTACTTAATTTTACTGTTCACTTTATCTCGAGCTCATTTAGTTGGTAAAAGAGGTATTATTTAAATGTTGCACTTTCCTGAAAAGTTGAGGTTTCCATGTGGTTCATTCAGATGCTGCCCATTGCTCGCCCGATGTTCGGCGTACTTTTATTCTGGTTGTCTGTCTGGTTGGCACTGACTCTACATTGTTAGTTATTATTAAATTTTGACAATTTTTCTGATAACTGTTACATATTGATTATTTATAACATTTTAGCTGGTAAAATTTATACCAGCACACTTTTGCACGTGCTCACTCCATGAAGTTCTTCTGCCAACTGGGGCGACATTTTGTCATATTATTGACAGGTGGTGGGGATTAACTATTATTAATCCTTTGTCTGAGACAGATGACGACATTGTTTTTCGTCATCATTATTACGTGGGTCATATTTTATTATGACAAGTCAGCATTGTCGATCAGTGCGACCATGGAGTGCATTTTATTTCGCACGTACGCTCTTGGCCTTGAGACGAATTATACAGATGAAATTGCGTCGTTTATTTAAATATGGGGGAAGTTGACCTAACTCTCTTTTACATATGAGAACACAATAAAAATACCATACAATATGTTTTAGTACCATAATTCTTTAAGACGGACGTTCGTACCGTCACAAAACCCCTTCAATGAGAGGTTTTATGCCGAAGCATAAAAACTCTCATTGACCCATTCACACTTTCTAAAGGGATCAGCCCAGATATGTCGCCACAACCCCCTGTAGTGTTTACACAAAAAGAAATACAATCACTTACCCTTGGTCCAATGATGGTGATCGTACCCATCTGACCTTACTGGACTTCTCAGGAGAGATCCCAACACCATAAGACCATTAGGCACTTAACATTCCTGCTCTGACGCACCGGTCAGCTCAGGACCGCTGTCACAACACCATCAAACTCTGAAACATTAAATACAAAAATTTTAAATGGTGGCCTTATCTATTCCCATGTCCACAACTGATATGTCTCCCCTTAGATGCATTGGTTTGTGTTTAGAGGCATTGGTTTGCTTAGCTCTAAAATTTCTTCAACAATCAAAACATACAAGATTTAAGACAGAAAAATCCATTTCCCCTTTTGACATTCCTACATTTAGTAACACTTTCTGACTCCAGTCAATATTAACTTACTTCCTTCACCACAAGAAAACATATTCTTATACTAAGCATAACACATAAAACAATTTTTTAATTCCTAAACACAACAACAATACTATGTTAACTGATTAACTCTATTAATAATTATATTCAATACCATATTATCCCTTGTTTACTTTTACTCTTTCGGCTGGTGCAGCAGCCATATTGTCTAGTACCAACTCAAACTTTATACTCACCATTTTCCAGGATCTCATTAGACGTGTTGAAAAAAAACAATATGGTTATTTGAAATGACCACTAATTCACATGTTAAGTATTCAAATCAATATTGTTTTATTAATTCTAAAAGAAAAAAAACCATCAAGTTATAATTTTTACGTCAAAATACGAAATCTCCTTTCTCCCTCATACATTAACTTCTGTAATACTCAAGCATAAGTATTCACAAAATAGATTATTGTTAAGTAGACTTCCCCTTAAGATATAACACAAATACAAATTATTCTCTAAACATAACGAAAACCAGCGCTTTCACACACACACACACACACATATATATCTATCCCCAGATTTTAAGAGCTCATAGTTTTTGAAAAATGTTAGATTTTTTAATATTTAAACCAAAATTTTGAAAGTTTCGTTTTATTTTATTCCTGTGGATTACTTATCTGTTCATTTTTAGTCCAGAAGACGTCACTTGGCCAGACCCGCACACATTCTTTGTTTTAAACTGTTAACTTTCCTAAACACTGTTCATTTCTGTTATTTATATTTTTACTTCACATAAAATTATTCTGTTGTTATAATTTCGATTTTACTTCACATTTTTCTGTACTGCGGGCCCGCAATTTACGTTCCGGAACTTTTACGTATGCCACTCGCGAGTGGTGAAGTTAGACTGGGACTAGGTCAACGGCACTATTTTATAACGTCGCCGTGGTTGTATGACCAATTCTCATTGTTTTTAAGTTTGTATTACTATGCCAACAGACTGTTTTGTTACATAACTGCATTCCACCGTTAGGCTAGGCTCTGACGTAACGTCGCCTGATGTTCCGTTACATAATTTGTTTACGCTGTTTTGTGTGTCATTGGTTGACCTTGGCACAATTCCAGCTTGTTTAACTCGCTTCAATAATTCTGTCACCAGCAGTGCTGCCACTGTCGCTACCGTCGCTAACAATAAATTTACCTTTGTTTACGTTTGTCCCTATCATAGTAAAAAATGTTATTTGTTTTATTAAAAACATACAAACTTCTTTATTACCCCAAAAATAGGCCCAAAATGCCCCATTACAATACCCCCTCAATGAGATATTTTATGCCGAAGCATAAAAAATCTCATTGACACATTCATACTTGCCAAAGGGATCAGCCAGGATATGTCGCCACAACCCCCTGTATGGTTTACAAAAAATATAATCAACTCACCCTTGGTCCGGTGACTGTGACTGCACCTGAATGACAATACTGGACTTCTCTCTCGAGATCCCAACACTGTAGAGTCAGACAGATACTTAACGCCCCTGCTCTGACGCGCTGGCCAGCTCAGGTCCGCCGCCACAGCATCACCAAACACTGAAACAACAAATCAAATATCAAATAGTGGCCTTATACAACATCATATCCCCAACTGATCTGTTTCCCCCTAGCGATGCTGGTTTGCGCTAAGAAGCACTGGTTTTGTTTTTTACTTACTTCTAACATATATCAGAATACCTAACAACAACATGATAACCATTTTAAAATTCCATAATCTCATTCTATCTACTTTCTCTTGTTAACTTTTATCCCAAAATTCAAAATTATTGCCCTGATTCCCATCAGAATATAAATAAACATTTCCCATTACCATATTATACATCTCTCTCATCCCCAAAATGCATTTAAAATATTTAAATTCATAAAATTCTCTTACACTAACAAACACAATACAACATAAAAAAAATAGTACATTCATAATTCACATTGTTATCATTATCTTAAAATAAACAATTTGTATTTAAAATGTTACACACTTAACATCATTAAATTTGCATATAAAATCATAAAAATTGCATTTTAATCTCAATTTAACTTTTATTAATTCTCTTTCAAAAAAATTTTTTATTTTTTTTTTATTTTACACATCATTTCATTTATTATTCCCTTTCATTAATTTGGGTGATTCTCAGTTATTCATCATAATTCACTTTATCAACTTGTCATTTACCCATAATCTTCCCCTTTTATTACTCTAACGCTCCCTTACAAAATCTTTAACTAGTATGACACCCCTCTCTACCAAAAAAATGTACTAACTCTTCTCTACCTCCTTACTACTTTAACTCAATTCGCCACCTTCTCTATATATATAAAAAAAAATACTCTCTAACCCTTTGTACTTAGGATAAGTGTTTCCCCCCCCCCAAAAACTCAGTTTCCCTTGTCTGGTTCCTGGATTCTACCTAAGGCAACCCCGTCTCCACTAAATCGTTCCTATCCCGTCCCAACTTATCATTATGTTGCGGACTCCCACATTACACTACCCCCTACTACAAAATTGCCATCCCCAAAAAATCTCAATCTTATTACCTTACTACATCTACAACAAAATAACATCAATTTTTAACAACAATATATCACTCAAAACTCTACAATTATTCTCCACAACTACTGTGTCAACATTTATACTCAAATTCTCTATTACTTGTATTTCATCTCTTATTCTCTTTAATACCCCAATATTTTCAACTTGGACTGACTCGAACGTTTTACTCAAACAATTACTATCACCCAACTTCTATCTTTTGCAACCCATTGAAAATTTTAACTATCACAACTTTATTTCATTTTATTTTAAAATCTATAAGCACATTGGAAACATATTATTATATTTTTATAATCCTTATTCCTAGCATACAACATGCAATTAACACAATAAGACATAATAAACACAATATAGGAAGTATGTAGTGCATCTATTTTTCAAATCAAAACAAAATTATTTAGTAGCGAGTCATCATTATTAAAATACAACACATTTCTAATTTGTTACCCCCCTGGGTAACCTCCCTGCCACACACACTATGACCCCCCCTGGACTGTGGCGTCCAGTTGCGTCCACAAGGACTGAAATTTTGGAGGAATTTGACATCTCCGTGTCCTTGCTTCTGCGTTACATTTTAAAAAGGTTAAGATATCAACATATCTTCGTTCTATAGTTATGCGCCCTTAATGCGGGTCTACCACCTGGCTTTGCTGTTCCTCCTCGAACAGAGTGGCAGCCGCTGTTCCATAGTGCCGGGATTTCCCCTAGTTTCACCCCCCCATTAATTTCTAATATAAACCAATTTCAAGTCAGCTATGGTCAAGGGACTTGATATGACCATAGCTAACCGCTAGCCAAATCCACGATTAGTGCTGGTAAGGCAGTAATCGCCCGAAAAGTCAGGGAAATCGTCTCTTCCTTCAAGCATGTATTCGTCATCATTAATTTGCACGGCACGGCAATTTATCAAGTTACAATTTAAAATTGTACAAAAGGGTGTGCCGTGCATATTCGCCATGCTGGCCTCCGATGGAGGTAACACTCTCTGTTACCCCCAACACTCTCCGCTATCTACTGGGGCACATGCCACCCCAGCAATAGCAACTTAATAACTAATTAATTACAATTGAAAACTAAAACTTTCAACCATTGCAGTTCCACACTCCACTGTTCTATCACTTCATTGAGCACCAATCTACCCCCCCCCAAAATTATCCCCACATCTTGTATTGATAACAAGTTTTTATTTTATTACATATCTTTTCAAAGCGTTCCTATACTCACTGATACTAAAACTTGACAATTATATTTGGTCACTTAATTCTAAAATTTATTTAAATTTAAAATTATAAACATCCAAAATTGTTTTGGTATATTTTTTTTTTTTTTCAAAATTCTATTTACATTGAAGGCTGACACTATCTTAACTTTCAACACGTCTAGGAAGGTCGCAGTCGCCTGAAATGCCGGGTTTTGCCATGAGGGAGAGTTGGAGATAAGATAAATCCACTTTGTGAATTTACTTCCCCTTATTCAACTCAACTCTACTCATTTACTTCTCTCATTTCTCCATACCCGCCGTCTATCCAATCGCCAAATCTCCCTCCCAACAAAATTCGTCTTTTCAGACTAAACAGAAACTATAACCAATGGCTCAATTTTAATTTTGCCATTGACACTAAAATTTTTTAAGTTTGTATGCACTGCCCTGTATTTAGGTGCAGCCTCCATTATGTACAACACTCTAAGGCAGTGCAGGCACGTGACAGGTACACTGAGACCGCTGCACCTGGAGTGTATTAAAAAAAATTTAATTCGTGTCACGTACCTGTTGGGGTCCCCCTCCCCGTTCAGATTTGTAGTTAAGTTTTCTACTTTATACCAATTTTGGTGGAGCCGGACCATCGTTGCTTTCACCGCCCGAAGGAAGATCCGCCAACCATGGCCCGCCTCCGAGTTCCGAATTCCACGGCCAGGACTGGTAAGATCGTCACCGCCCGAAAATGGGGGAGGATCCCTTCTGTAAACATACAACAATATTTAAAATCTTATTTATAAACATAATTAAAGTGACCGATATAATTTTAAATTCGTCACATTTTGAGTACCTACTATTTCCTGCGTCGCCGGGTTCCTCAGCACATACGCATTCTGCATTTTTATTTCTACAATTTCATAGGGTCCTTCATACAACAAGAAGAACTTCTTTATTTCTCTATCTTGAGCGCTGGACAAATCATGCCTTTTTACTAACACTAATTGACCTACCTCATACTTGGTCCATTTACCCTTGGCATCATGTTTCTGTTTTCTTCGGTCTCCTCTTGTGAGTAAGTTCTCGTTTGCCAATCTAATTTTCATGTTCCTGTCCAAAACCTGACCTTCTGGTGGGTATTCGAAAAGTTGTTCCAATATCCTGGGCGGCCTTGTTCCCCTAATCAACTCATGCGGCGTAAATCCCGTGGACTCATGGGTGGTACAATTCAGCCACTCCTCTACTTTCTTCACGTATGATGGCCATTCTGTGTGTTTGGCATGACAGTACGCCCGAAATATCCTGCCAATCTCTCTCATCACCCGTTCTGCTTGGTTCGACTGAGGATGATACACTGCCGTATGCTTGGGTATGATGCCTTCCCATCCAAGCGTCTGCCGCCACTTGCCGCTGATAAATTGTGGACCGTGGTCAGATAATATAATTTTCGGTTTTCCAACACTAAGCATGTAGTCTTTTACTATTTTCTCACTGAGTACTTTACTCGTCGCTCTCTTAATGCTATATAACTTTACAAATTTTGAAAAGGTGTCTAGAACTACAAATACATATAACACACCCCCTCTACCTCTGGGTAATGGTCCATATAAATCCACTGCAACTAAATCAAAAGGTTTCTCTACTTTTATGTAATTCATCTCTCCTTCTACTTTATAATTCACTACTTTCGATTTCTGACATAAATCACACACTCTCAACACTTTTCTCACTCTCCTCTCCATATTCTTAAATATACATGATTCTTTCAAAACATTTGCACACTTTCTCGCACCAAAATGACCATACCTTATATGACAATCCCAAACAATTTTATCTATTAACCCCTCGGGTATAACTAACCTCCAATCACGCTCCCCACTATCTACTTTTTTAAACAAAATACCTTGATAGACTTGGAACCGCTCATTATATTCAGATCCCTCTACATCTGTTCCTAAACTAACAATTACTTTACCCAGTTTGCTATCAGATCTTTGCATGCTTTTAATATCACTTAATTCCTCACCAAAAATTCTATCTTCTCTAGTTAATCTAAAAATTTCTATTTCTTTAAGATCCCTACCAGTTTTATTGTCTATAACATCGACTCTAGAAAGTGTATCTGGTACCTTATTATCTGACCCCTTTATATACTCCCATGAAAAGTTATATTCTTGTAAGGCTAATACCCACCTGGTTAATCTGCTATGTGTCAGCTTACATGAATTAAGGAATGACAATGCCTTGTGGTCCGTCCGGATTATCGTGGTATTACCTAGGATGTAGGTCCGGAATTTACCCACGGCGAACACAATACTTAGAAGTTCTTTTTCAGTCGTATAATTTTTCTCAGCTGACAACAGCGATCTACTGGCGAAGGCGACCGTCAGATGTTCCTTGTCGCAACCCTCCTGGTAGAGCTCTGCCCCTAGCGCTACATTGCTGGCGTCGGTCTGCAAATAAAAAGTTTTATTAAAATCGGGATGATTCATCATGATCATGTGACTGAACTTTCTCTTAATTTCATTAAACGCATTTCGTTCCGTATCGCCCCATCTCCACTGTTTATTCTTCTGCAGTACAGCACTCAGTTTAGATGTTGTGTGTGCGTAGTTCTCGTGAAATTTCCTGTAAAAATTGCATAGGCCTAAGAAACTCTGTAATTGCTTAATGTTTTTAGGTTCGGGGAATCGCATTATGGCTTCTACTTTGTCAGTGTTGGCTAATATCCCCTCCTGTGTAATAATAAATCCTAAGAAATGTATTTCTGTCTGCAGAAACTTAGACTTGTCCCAATTCACTGTTAAACCCCCTCTTTGTAGCTTATCTAATACATATTCTATGTGTTCTAAATGTTCAGTGAATGTTCTAGAAGCTATCAAGATATCATCGACATATACAGTTGAAAAGTCTAAATCCTTAGGTTGTAAAATATTATCTAAACATTTAATAAAACTGGCAACACTGGTGTTTAATCCAAAAGGTAAGCATTTGAACTGGTAATTCTTACCGTTAAAAAGAAAAGCCGTGTATTTCTTGCTCTCTGTTGCTAATGGCACCTGCCAGTATCCAGCTGTCAGGTCTAAGGACGTCATGTATTTGACTCCGCTGAACTTCTGTAAAATCTCATTTATGGGTTCCGGAGATTCCCTGTCAGGTATAATAATTTGATTAATTCTCCGAGCATCTAAACATAACCTTACCTTGCCATCCTTTTTGATCACTACTACCAAAGGGTTTGAGTAGGGTGATACTGAGCGTTCAATTATGCTTCCCTGCATCATCCGGTCTAGTTCCTCCTGTACAGCCCTCCTCTTCGAAAACGGCACCGGGTAGCTCCTCTGCATGTATGGTGCGTGGTCCCGAACTTTCAGCTCGCAGATGTAGCCCTTCGCTTTCCCTGGTGATTCATCAAACACCTCTCTGAACCGCTCCACAACTGCCCACAGCTCCTCTCGCTGAGTATTTCCTACAACTGTATCGTCATTAAAAAATTTGTCGGCTCTATCCGCCCACACACTCTCATTATGCTCATGCATCTCTCTCTCCTCATTTTCTAGGCTATCACTCTCTAGACATATATTTATCTTGGTCTCTATCTCTCTATCGTTTATCTGCTTATGTAACATTTTTATTCCCGTGACTTTACTTTCATTTACTACTTTCTTAAACTCTATACTGACTGGTTTATTCCCCTTTTCAAATTTTACTATTTGTTTATTGAGATCTATTACTGCTCCGTTTCTTTCCGAAAAATCATTTCCCAATATTACATCTAGACTCAACCCTTTAACTACTAGGAAAGTGTTTTCAAATTCAACTTCATTTATTAAAATATTTAATTGTACTTGTCTGGTTATTCTCTTACTTCTCACCCCAGTTACCCCCACTACTGTAACCCCGGCAACTGGTAATGACGGTATATTCTTGTTTAACTCTTTTAATTCACCCATGACATTTTCAGAAATTACTGAGATCTCGCTACCGGTATCAATCAAAGTTTTATAATTCTTACCTTCAATGTTAATTGCCACCTCAGTCAATCCTGTTCTGCATTCCATCACCCTGTTCTCCTCTTCTTCTAACAATTCTTTTGCCATGTCCACCTTGATAACATTGTTCGCATATTCGTTGGTTACTTGGACCCGTTTTTCCGTTGACAATGGTTGGGCCCGCTTCTCCATTGTCCTCCTTAGTTTTCCGTGGATGGACCTGCTACAGCTGGATGATTTCCTCCCCTTCCTCTATTATAATGTACTCCTCCTCTCGGCGCTCCTCTATAAAATTCTCCTCCCCTCGACTGTTGATTTGGTGGTGGGTTCGTTCTCTCGTTCCTGGCGCACTCCCTGGTTCGATGACATCTAAAACAATTTGTTCGATTAGCATAGTTATCAGTTTCACAGTCTCTACACCTCCAACTCTCGCCCCTATTATCGAAACTTCCTCCCCGCGCTCCCCGGTGACAATTGTGTATTCCCCTTGGTTGATTATGATTCCCATTTATATGTGATACTGGTGTGTTTATCCGCCTACTCATATCCCGTTCTCTTATATTCTGAAATATGTCTTAAGATTTTCTCTAATTCCGTGATTTCTACAATCTCTCGAGTCATTAATGTAATTTGTATTTCTCTCGGTAAGTGCTTGCTTATGTGACGGACGAATGACCCAAACGGTAACGGTGGCTCTAAATATTTTGCCTCATTATATAGTCGCATTACATACATAGTTACGTTACCCCCTTGGTTCCCAAAATTACCTGGTCCCATAATTTTACTCCGTAATATCTCTTGTTCCTCCTCCGACCAATATTTCTCTCTAAAAGCCGTTTCAAAACACTGATAATTTACCCAGTCTACTTTATGCACCTCCGCCCATACCGCGGAATTCCCTCTAAAACACTTCATGATTTTTAACAATTGTACCTTCCAGCTACTTCTACAAAATTGATTAAATTCTCTGACTCTATTCAAAAACTGCATAGGGTGTACCCCCCTGTTTTCACAATTAAATAACTCCAAATCGATATCACTATTCATATCTTTAGCAATGACTATGTGTTCAGTAACTCTATTAAGTTTTTCGTTTATAGCTATGTTCAATTCATCTTTAACATTAACTATACTCTGCTCAATTGACACAAATTTATTATTATTCAAATACTCAAATTGTTTATTATTTTTATCTATGGTATTTACTGTATTTTGTATAGCTTGTATCTCTGTTTTGCAATTACTTTCTACCTCATTTCTAACATTTTTGACTATGGCTATTTGTGATTCTAATTCACTGCTACGGTTATCTATAACATGTATTGTGTTAGTTAAGCACTGCATCTCACTCTCAATATTCTCAACTTTATCATCTACTTTACTTACAAAATTTTCTAATTTGTTATTTACTGTAATTATTTGTTGTCCAATCTCTTTCTGATTGGATTCTAACATATTAGTTTTGCTGTCTACCACACACACATACTCTCTCAATTCATCTGTTTCTCTTTTTGTTTCACTACGTATTTCATTCATTCGGTCATCAATGCTACACAGTGAATTAGTTACTACATCAAACTTGGCATCATTCATGTCAAAACGACTATTCATATCGCTAATCAACACATTAAATTTGTTATTCTGTGTATCTAACTTCTCACTGAACTCCCTACTTTGTTTGTCAAATTTGTCATTCAATTCTCTAAAATTACTGTCTTGTTTTTCTAAACTATTGTACATCATATCATACAATCTTGTTAACATAGTATCATTATCAGATTTCTTATTTTGATTTCCTAAAATAGGTGTTGAATGAATCTCAACTGTCTGTATTATTTTTGATTCCTCAAGACTATTGTCACTTGTTTGAATTCCGGAGTCGCTACTTATTTGACTTTCTATCTGACTGTCAGATAAGCTGACGTCATTATTATCTGCCATTTTTCTTAAAATCTTTTAGATATATTTCTTTGCAAAATATTTTTATATGTAACACATACTTATTAAAAAAAATATTCTACTCGCCCATACTACACATAATCATGACATAACCTTACTACTTATGTTTACACACTTTTTAGTTACCTTAAACAACCATATCATTTCTGCAACAGGTCCACATTTGCATAATTAAATTAATGCAAACGGTCCAGCTGGTCGGGCGCCATTGTTAACTGATTAACTCTATTAATAATTATATTCAATACCATATTATCCCTTGTTTACTTTTACTCTTTCGGCTGGTGCAGCAGCCATATTGTCTAGTACCAACTCAAACTTTATACTCACCATTTTCCAGGATCTCGTTAGACGTGTTGAAAAAAAACAATATGGTTATTTGAAATGACCACTAATTCACATGTTAAGTATTCAAATCAATATTGTTTTATTAATTCTAAAAGAAAAAAAACCATCAAGTTATAATTTTTACGTCAAAATACGAAATCTCCTTTCTCCCTCATACATTAACTTCTGTAATATTCAAGCATAAGTATTCACAAAATAGATTATTGTTAAGTAGACTTCCCCTTAAGATATAACACAAATACAAATTATTCTCTAAACATAACGAAAACCAGCGCTTTCACACACACGCACACATATATATCTATCCCCAGATTTTAAGAGCTCATAGTTTTTGAAAAATGTTAGATTTTTTAATATTTAAACCAAAATTTTGAAAGTTTCGTTTTATTTTATTCCTGTGGATTACTTATCTGTTCATTTTTAGTCCAGAAGACGTCACTTGGCCAGACCCGCACACATTCTTTGTTTTAAACTGTTAACTTTCCTAAACACCGTTCATTTCTGTTATTTATATTTTTACTTCACATAAAATTATTCTGTTGTTATAATTTCGATTTTACTTCACATTTTTCTGTACTGCGGGCCCGCAATTTACGTTCCGGAACTTTTATGTATGCCACTCGCGAGTGGTGAAGTTAGACTGGGACTAGGTCAACGGCACTATTTTATAACGTTGCCGTGGTTGTATGACCAATTCTCATTGTTTTTAAGTTTGTATTACTACGCCAACAGACTGTTTTGTTACATAACTGGATTCCACCGTTAGGCTAGGCTCTGACGTAACGTCGCCTGATGTTCCGTTACATAATTTGTTTACGCTGTTTTGTGTGTCATTGGTTGACCTTGGCACAATTCCAGCTTGTTTAACTCGCTTCAATAATTCTGTCACCAGCAGTGCTGCCACTGTCGCTACCGTCGCTAACAATAAATTTACCTTTGTTTACGTTTGTCCCTATCATAGTAAAAAATGTTATTTGTTTTATTAAAAACATACAAACTTCTTTATTACCCCAAAAATAGGCCCAAAATGCCCCGTTACAACTATTCATCTCTATTATATAAAATTAAAATATACTATTATGGCAAACACTTCAAATATTCTAAACTTTCTTTACTCAGCTTTAACGATACTCATATTTCTTTGCAACAGAATCAGAATGATATTTGTATATTCAATATCAATATTATTTCTTTAATACTTGAACTTAGTTACCGTTGCTACTAATAACAATAAAACATAATAAAACATTGAACATCAAACATTAACATTGTTACATTTACATTACATAGTTCACATTTAAATAACTTGTATCAAAAGTTTATAACATTATCATTATCAACTCTCTATTCAACTTTTAA